>CAODLS011002002.1:0-25682 GCA_948243855.1 Flueggea neowawraea | reverse complement strand
GGATCCCTGTCGAACAAGTTTTATTAGAAAAGGCGGGTGCATACCTTGAAAATGTCAGAAGGCATGCAGATAAAAGAACATTGATGATGATGATCAAGCTATGTTTCTGTTGCATTCATTGTCTGAGTCATATGAGAGTTTTGTTGATACTATCATGTATGATAGAGATGAAATTTATGTTAATGATGTGAAGGATGCTCTGTTGTCTAAAGAATTGAAGATGTTAACTTCTAGTTCGAGTGGAGACAGAGTGGAGTCCGGGTTAGTAGGAGCAAGGGACTGGGTGAGAATCATGGTTTGAGGTGTTAGCACTATAAGGAGATTGGACATGTGAAAAAGAATTGTCCACATAGAAAAAATGGTGGGAAATCAAGTGCAGCAGTTGTTCAGAATAATTTTGTGAAGATTCAGGATAATTCTGACGAGGGAGGGAGCTGTGAAGTGTTGACAGTTACTGCATGTAGATCTGAAGATAGCTGGGTTATTGATACTGGTGCAACTTATCACATGACTTTTTCCAGGAAACTGTTTGATTCTTTTAAAGAATTGAAAGACAATGTTAAATTGAGAGATGGTGAGAAGCTGAATGTTGAGGGTAATGAATTTTGAAGATCAAGATGCATGACGGGATGGTCAGGAAACTTGATGCTTGGTATGTCCCGGGGTTGCGAAGGAACTTGATTTATATTGGTGTTTTGTCGAAGCATGATTATGGTTTCTTAGGAAGAGGTGGAGGAATTCAGGTGTGCAAGGATCTTCAGTTGTAATGAAGGGTAGATTGTAGAATGGTATTTAAACCTTGATTGGTAGCTCGGTAGTTGCTAATGGTTTAAGGACTATTGTGAGTTCTGCAGAAAAATGGGTGGAGTTTGTGATTTCGACTCCGAAACAGGAAAATATCAATCAGGTTGATTCACAAGGGCTAAAAACATGTGAACCAGGGTATGGTAATTGTGTTGGTGATTTTCAAAAGCAGTCACTGGATGACACAAGGAATATGCAGAGTGTTGGGTTGTTAGAAGTGAACGAAAAACTAGCTAGTTTATGCAAGTCTGGGTTGGACTTAGTTGGTTGTTGCATGACTTGAGGCCCTTTGGGAATGTGGCGGATGAATAATTGTTATTCCGAGTTGAACGAGAAAGAAAACTCACTTCAAGGTCGAGAATTGTTAATGTTGAAGTAATTTTATTGATCAAGATTGAAGCTAAACCTTGTAGGAAGTGATACAAGCCAAAGAGAGTCGGATTTGTGAATGAAAATGAGCTATTGGACGGACACGGAGAGTTACACGAGCGTGTAAGAGACCGTGGGATGCACTGGAAGCTGAAAGGAGCACGAACTATAAGACACGGCCTTGGTCACGGCTGTGTCTCAGCCCGTGTAGTTTTAGGGTTCGTTTTGTGTTATTACACGGTCACGGGTTTTGCCCGTGTCTTAGTTCTAACGGGTTTTAAGGTTGAGTTTTAGGGTTTTCCTTGTCTATTTTAACTTGTATTCCTTATAAACTATATAAGGGGGGCTTGAGAACATCTGGGTGCCTTTGACCATGCTTTTAAACGCCGTTGTAAATTTGTATGCTTGTTTTTTACTCTGAATAATAGAATTACTTGTGTCATGCCTGAGAATGTAAATCGGATTGATCGAACCACATAAATTCTATATTCTTATGTGATTGCTCTTTGTTATTTTATATTTTTCTATAATCGATTTTTCCTAACACAATTTTATGAGTCATATTGATGAGTAGTGTCGTTTCCCAACCACCCCATCGATCCAAAGTGGATGAAATAGCTTAATTACATGGGTCAATAATTGGATGGTGAAGGTGGGCCTTCATGTTAATAATTTTAGTTTGTCATCTGTAGTATAAAGTACATAAAAACAAGGAAAAATATAAATTTCCAATTTTGGTTTTCTTAGCCTCGGCGCAACTGTGAACTTTAATAATACAAACAGCATATATGTTTTGAGTTATTTGTTTGACATGTGTACCTGATCACACAATTTCAACCCCTTTTAGGTCTCTCATGGCCTTTTTCAATTTGGATCTCCACTCTTTATCCTGCATTATATGCTTTGTTGTTAAGCAATGGCCTTACTAGTTATCGACTTTCATTTGTATTGCATTTGGTAATTGAAATTTTCTTCACATCAACGTAATTATTTTTCTTAATCTCAAACGTTTTCTGATTTGTGTTAACTCTATATAGAGTTCGGTCTAATTTTAAAATAGTATCAAAGTTACTTAAAACATCTGATGAGTATAGTCCATGCAATCATACATAACTTTAGTATGCTACTTTGACACTTGTTAAGTGTTTTCATATATAAACTCTTTCATCTTGCCAAAGCTATTGTTTGGTTCAATTGTTTAACTTACTTGGAAATTAATTCTAGGGAATTTATATTTAAAGGAAAGTTTTTTCCTATGGAATTTATATTTTTTTATGTTTAATTCACTTATTTTCTTTCAGAAAACTTTTTAAATTTGTTGTTTGGTTGAAATACTAATTTCGTGGGAACTAAGTTTAAAGTACGATAATACCTATTAAATAAAAATTAATAAAAATAAATGAATTTTTTACTTTATTTTTACTAGAAGGTATTTAAGTCCTATTAAAAAAAATATTCAGAATAGTGATTAACTTCCTCACAACTAAGGAAGTAGAATGATTATGGAAGTTGAAGTTTTCTTTAACTTTCAAGTTCTTTCCATCCAAACATATTGAATTTTAGCACTTTCAGGAAATTTGAACTTTCTCGGTCTACTCTATTGCAACCAAGCAAGGGCTCAACTAGGAAATGTAAAATAGAGAACCTTTACATTTTGTCTTTTGGAATTATCTGATAAATCTATTATTTTCATAAAATGTCTTTTAAAGTAGAATTAGATCCAATTTTAAAAATTTGCGCATGTTTAATTAAATCTTATTCATGCTCAAACTTATATATATTATTTTTGTTAAAAAAAAACTTACATATAGGATTGACTTGAAAGAAAGTTTACTCTTTTTGGTTGTCAAAATCATAACATTATTCAAATTCTTCAACATATAAATTTAAGTAAGCATCATTGTAAAATCAGTGAGCTAAACAGTAAAACTCCTCCTCCTTATTGAAAGGCTGGACATAAGTGCCTAAAATAGTCCGTATATCTAATTCAAAACCAACAAACATCGATATGGATTTTTAAGACAAACGACTCATCGTAAAAAGCTTATCCCGTCCCCAGCACACGTGCATTGGTGGGTGCTTCTTTTCTTGGAATCTTCCTACTAATTAACTACTACTTAGTAAATCTTGCTTCTAATCAATCAATAATTCATCACGGCCTCCGGGCATAACTCGCCGGCAAGTCGGCAACCAAACTCGTCAACATTTGACAGTGATCCACCAGACACGTAGGTCCCACCTTAGACAGCAACACTTCAACTTTTCTTCATCTTTTTTTTTGAAGAGAACTTTTCTTCTTCTTTTCGTTTGTCCAATTGTCCTAAACTCTGCACTACTTGCAAATATCAAAAAGAAATTAACGAAAGCATTTTTTTTCCTTACCGAAATGTAAACAAACATTTATTCCACAATGATCAATTCATGGTTCTATCTCATCATTCATGGACGACCTTGGTTTTCATTGTTTTGCTGTTCTAAATTTCATAAGGGGGAAGAAATTGAACTTAATTAATAGGACAATGACAATGAATTGGGGTTTGTTTCATTTGTTGACCCATCAAGTATAACCAAATTGATATTTACTCCCTCCTTTCTTTAATTTCTTTAGATAAATTAATTTTTACCAAAATAAGTGACATTTTGTAAAATTAAAAAGTTTTTTATTATTTTTTTTTATATTTGCCCTCCTATTAAATTGCTTTGAATAACTATATCTCAACTACCAACACTAGAATAAATAAAGATAATATAGTAAATTATCACTATAATCAATGTAGTTTAATTATTTTCTTAATATGTGTGCCAAAACCTTAAAAAACACTCTTTGAAGAAAGGATGGAGTATTAAGCATGAAACAACAAATGAGAGTAGGCGGATGGGAATTTTGAAAAGAAAATGTGGGACGAAAGTGTTCGTTTAATTAAGATTTGTTGCAATTTCAGATGGAATAAATTTCTAATCCCCTTACACTAATTATTGAATAGCTGATGATGTTGACTTGACCGACTAATTAAAAGCCTTTCCAGATCTAATTAAACGCTATATACCCTTCAATTTGTAACAAGCATACAGTACTATTTCAACTGAAATTAAGTTATGTATAAGTCTTGATAACAAGAGATCAATTTGCCGGTATATATAAAAGAAAATATTTTGGGACACCAATGGTCATTGACAGCTAGTTAGCAGTAGAGGGAAGTGAAATGACAAACCTAGGCGACAAGTTTTTTGTTACAAATGTGTGCCTGGATATAGACAACTTCATTACCATAGACAAGATGAATAGTTCTCGTCTATTGTCTGCATTAGTTTACTTGTCACTTTATGATTTGATTAATGGCCCTGTTTCTGCCCTTTTAGAAGCTAAAGTAAATACAAAAGAGAAGCACCGCCCCTATAATAAACATGACTTTCTTCTTCACCCTTTTACTCAAAAATTGATACCATTGGATAAGAGCAAGCTGCTTCATTTTATTTTAATATTTATAAAGACACCACCAACAACGCATAATACAATCCTCAACGCAACCCACCAACCTCCCAATTCACTATATTACTATAACCATCTAGTTAAAATTAACAGTTAAACTAACAAATAACATATCAAAGATTTAAAAATTTACAAACATAAGGGCTAAGTATTTAAATGATTCAATTGTCTGTCTAAAAAAATAATTCAATTTGAACTTTCGGTTTAATGATTTAAAACTTATCAGTTGTTGATATTTACTTAACAATGGTAAACGGGTTTAGTATTTGTTTGATTCATTTTTATCTATTTTAAGATGTATAAAATCTGAACAAAACATTTTTTTTTTTCATTTAGAACTTAATATATGAATTTATACAAGTCTCTCTTACTCCTAAATTTTCATTCACACCTAAATTCTGGATTATTTTGTTATGCAACCACCATAAACAAAACATGGTTCTTCAAATTAGGTACCTCCTTACACAAACTTTAATTATAAACTAGGTCCCATCCTAGAATAAAAATTAGAAGAAAGAGAAGAAAACCATGGCAGGCAGGAAGAAAGTGGAAAGGAAGCATATGGAAGGCATGCACCGAAGTCCCTACAAGGAGCAAGGAGATGGTGTACGTAATTACAGAGACCCACAAAATCTCGGTTGCCAATTACTCTATATTGCCTATTTTCCACCAAAAGTTACTTTTCAATCTTCATTCAACAGGGATAAAACCCATTTAGACCTAAAAAACACTTTTTTTTATGGAACCTAAAAAACACTTTATAGTATATTAATTTAGTGCAATTGTGCAATACAAAAGCCAAATGTTACGGCCACTGAGTGGACTATCCGTCATGTTTTGTATCAAAATAATTGTGCCATTATGTCCCTTTGTTTGAGATTATGAAGCAATTCATCTTACTATTAATTGGTTGTTTTATAAAATGATATGGGAGAGAAAACATTGCCTTAATTATCCATTAATTAGTCACTAATCTTTGACAAAAGCTATAAATTTTCAACTTACGATCTTGAATTTATGTTCCTGAAATTAACAACTCACCTCTTCGTTTGGAAGAATATCAAGCCTCAGGTTTAATTAAGACCTAAATAATAGTTATCAATGTTCGAGAAACAATTGCGGATTCATTTTTGAGGTTTTCTTTTTCAACTGAATAACCTCAAATCACCAATTACATTGATTCGTTATGCTTCAAAGGAACAACGACCATTCATTTTTTAATCGTTAGCAATGGAAAAATGAGAAAAAAAAAAACCCACCACTAGTCATTATCCATAATTACAACTCTTGATTCCTGAGAACCATGACATAGTACTGTACATCCCAGCCTAGGAGGATATGAAGTTTTTATCCAAAACAAAAAACCTCTTCACCATTAACTAATTAAAGCGCAGAAATATGGTTATCAATCGTGATCAGGAGCACTACCGTAAGTAGTAGTAGTAACAGATATGAAGTTCGCGGTGGTTTCCTGGGTCATGAGAGCCATGTTTTCGTCCCTCAGAATCTTCTTTTTTGTCGCAATAAAGCTCTCTACTGTCATCCTGAACTCGTCACTGTTCATATCCTCCATCGACTTCGCAGTCTCCGATCGCCGGAGCTCCCTCCTACTTCTCCTACCACTACTACTCTTCACTTCTCTCACAAACTTTTCCGATTGCGTCCTCCTGTAAGGCTTCTCCTCTTCATTCTTCACATCACAACACCTCGCCGCCAACGTTAAATCACGTACCGGATTCTCCACCGCCACCGGATCATCAATATCTTCTCGGGGCGCATTCGCTTCACAAACAACTATTTGCTTATCGTGCAAGGCTTCCTCCGCCGGTGGCGCAACAACCAGCTTTTTGTCGGCGTCGGTGGTGAATTTCCGGCTAGAGTAGGATTTAGAGTGAGAAACATACTCGTCATAGAGATCGGACGGGTGTGGCGGCGGTGTGTGTTTGTCGTTGGATGAAGCGGCGACGGTGGCGGCAGAGGTGGAGGAGGAGTAATAGACAAGCAAAACGATGGCGTTTAGGAGAAGGAAAACACGGAAGTGGAGGGAGAGGTAAAGGGAGGCTTTGTGGAGGAGAAGTGGAAGCGAAGAAGAGAAAAAGCAATATATCAAAATAGAAACAGCAATGATTTTAAAGGAGAAGAGAGTAAATCTGTGCCTTTTGTACCTTCTCATGGCATCCGCTTTCTCTGCCTTCACTTTATCAAACTCCATTTTTCTTTTTCTATAATTCTGTTAGGTTCTTGTTTTGGAGGAAGAGAGAAATGAAGACGCAGTCATCGAAACAACCTTCTATTGGCTAGCTTTTTATAGACCTCGCACAATGATTCTTCTTTCCTTTTTTGTCAAAACAAATAAGGACCAAACCAATTATTTATTGACTGGTAGGCTAAAGTAAAATCTCTAATAATCTTTTACATTATATGAAATTAGTTTTTTAAGATGTGAATTAAGAGAAAATTATACCGATAAACTTGTAACCTAATGAACTGAAGTCTGTATATGGACTGATTAGCAATAATTAGTGAACAAGTAATTCAAATAACAAAAACTGGCGGTAGTGGAAATATATGGTAGTAATTTTAATTTTTTAATTAATCTAAAATCACAATCAAAATATAATCATATATTTGATTTCCCTTTCACAAGAAGTTTCCCTTCCTCTCCACCAGCATCTGCGGACGTTTGATTACACCGGATTTTTATGTATGTTGGCGGCCATAATTTTTAAATTCATGGAAAATTATAATAAATCAAATGTAATAATATATTTGATTGAAACCAAAAGGGAAAAAAAAGTAGAAAAACGTATTTTCTTCCTTTAAGTACATGTTGGCAAAAGATATACGTACGTCAATGTCCCTAAAAATTAAAATCAAAATTGGCTTTGGACATGTATTAACCCCATGTCGCTATAGTACTATTCATTTTGTAATGTCGCCTATGCCAAAATGGCTCATCCTCCTGCTTAATCCAGTCCTTTAACCCTGGAAAAAAAAAAGAGAGAAACATATGCATGGCTGGCATGTTTCTGTGCCACATTTTGAAAGTGAATGCAAAAATCAATTCATATGTGATCGAAGTGACTGAGAAAAAAGAAAAGAAAAGAAAAGAAAAGAAGGAAAGAAAAAGTAATGGGGTTGATGTAACGTGAATCTTTGGCATTCAGAGTTGCATGGGAAATTCATGAGCACCCCAAAAGGGCAACAAAGAAAGATTCTCACTGTGATTCCACATACAATATGGGAAGAGATATGCGACGTGAAGCGTCGCTTTATTTTGGTCGATGAAGATGATGAATCCCATGAAACATTAATTCATCCATTTTTGCTACGTACTACTAGGCCATCCCTTTTGCTTGAGGATCACCAATCAATCTGCTACACTGTTTAAGTTTTATCCTAAATACTCAAATTAAACGAGCTATGTTTTTTTTTATTAGGTCTCAATTCAATACGAGAAAGTACTTAAACGTACATACTCGTGTGCCACTCAACTCAAACCCTAGACTTAGACATCAACAGGAGTACCCTACCACTTGGACTACCGGGCCATGGCAGCTATGTTGTTTGCTATGTTGTTTGTTTGCAGTATAGTAAATGCTAAATTGTAGTTTAATAGATAGTAATAGATGAATAATAATATTTGTATTGGAAATAAGCACCGCCAAATGAGTTAAAACAATGGACAAACAGCACCAATTGTAATAGTACTACTAGTAGTACTGTCTAGTATATTTGTGTTCTACTTTCCATGTAGGAATCAAAATTTTCCAATGAGGGTTGATCATACTTGTTCAATTTCAGTAGCATCTATATGATTTTTGGACTTTTATACAAACTACTTACTTGGTAAGAGCATGTATACGTGTTAAGTCCATGGTGGTCGATTGGAAATGAACAAAATTGCATAACTTGCTTTTTTTTGTGTGTGTGTGTCTGTGTATGTGTGTCTATGTGCCCATTGATTGATTGAGATTGGGTAAAGCCAATGTTTGATTGACAAATTACAGTTTTTTGCAAAAGTAAAGTTTGAAAGTAATTGGTCCCAGCTCCCAGGCAAATGAAAAAGTGTTAATAATGCATCTCTGACGTTTATTTATCAATAAAAAAGTACTAAAACACCCAACCAAACCATTTCCAGGAAGAACTTCCTGGAAATGGTTCTGCAGCCGTTTCTTTCGTATCCAAACAAAAATAAACAATTTCTGACGCAACTTGCTTAGACAATCAATCTCTATTCACTACCTCTACCTGTCCAAATTTGCGAACATTATTAGGCGTTATTTAAATTGTCAGATTATCATATCCGGCAAATTTTGAAGAAATAAATCTACAATGTTAATTTAAGATAATCCTTCGTTTCTGATGTTTATCCGACAGATATGCTACACATACTGATTAGATATTCGTTAGTCGTGTTAAATTTAATATTAAGAAACAATTAAACAAACAATAGGTGTCTCCCTAGTCATAATTTGTACGAAAGCACATGGAAATTGGATCATTTTTAAAAAAATGTGGAAATTGCAATTGAATGAAAATTGTCAATGCGAGGACATTTTAAATGTTTGATCACTCTCCTTTGCTCCACTATCTTGTTTGACTATACTGTCTTGATGTGCAAGATTTTTCTTAATTTGTTTTGTGAAGAAATGGACAGCAATCTCTAAATTATAGTCAACAGTATAACATTGTACAAGGAAATTGAGATATGTAATGATAAAAAATGGCTAAGTTCATCCTCAATTACTATGTAAAAATTGTTTGGAAGCAATCTTTGTATATTCCAAAAGCACTTTAAATCAACTCGTGTCGACGTTGAAAGCTTACCCTTCTAGCAAGAGATATAAAAGAATAAAAAAGAGAGGTAAATTTCTCTACACTGGTCTTTGATGATGGATAAGATCATGATTAATTAGTTCGAGGTTTTGGATAGTGAAAATGATAACAAGTGTTAATTTTTTCTTCCAACACAGGCATGTCATCTTTTTCTCCTCTCTTCCTATTTCAGGGAAATTAATCAGCTCAATTAAGTAATCTTCCATTTTAATTTTGTTCAGGAACCTTCTGTGGCTGTGCCCACTTAGGAGACCATGATCTTTATTGGTCTTTTTTTAAGTTGATGATGCATTTCTCTTTTGTTAATTTATGCAACTCGTCCAATTATCTTTGGATTTTTGTGGGGCTTTTCCTCCATTACTCTCAAAAATTTCAATTATTTTTACAAATGAATTAATATATGACTAGTTGAAAGTTATAATACAAGGAAAAGAGAACGTTAATTGCCAGGAAACCCTGAAACCATCACGCTACTGCCATTAATTCTCTCTGCTTAATTTTTTTTTCCTTTTCGATTTTCTGGTAAAGGCCATGAGTTCTGAGGATATAGATACATCAGAGGAAAGTAGAATCTTCCTTTGCCAATTAGAAAGTTTTGGACAACTCCCGTAACCTCATCCCAATAAAGAATTTTAGCAAAGCAACGACAATGGATGCAATCGAGTTCATTTCTACGACCAGTGAGATTAGCCCGATTGGCATAGCGAGATTTGGGGTTTGAGCACGTGTTGCCCTAATGTTGACGGCAATGTGTACTTGTTTGAATGCCTAATTAGCTGCGAACCGAATTAGCATAAAATCAGCATTTTAGTTTGGAAGACGATTCAGAGCTGAATTGACATAGCAACCACCTCAGATGACTCCAATACTAATAGACCACAAGTTTATTGTTTCGAAGCTGAACTTTATTTTCTGTGCAAACCAACAGCGCGTCAGCTCCAATTTCATGAGAGCAATTTATGCTTGTGAGCTATAATCTCTATTCACCCAATCTGTAAGAACAATCACACTACATAGGTTTAGCATTTGGCTCCTGCTTGATGTAAACCCGACTGTCGGCAATCTTTGACAGAAGAGGAATGACTAACATGCTTCGACATGCATTCTACGTACAACCAAATTCGCAGAACAATTTGAATTGCACTATATGCTGCCAATTTTGCTGAACACTTGCATCTTTACCATCAACAAAAATTTCAAACTCCTGGAACTGCTTTCTCATCTGTGAAGCTCTCATAGAACCACATCGATATGGATCCATGTCAAGATGATGAGCAAAATGTCAATCCAAGAAAAATGAGGGAGTGGTTTTGTCATGCTATAAATATCACAACATTCAAAACCAAAAACCATCCATCTCCCACTTCCATCTTCATACAAAAAGACATGGCAAACACCAAGAGTCGTACTCCATTGCTTCTCTTTCTGTTTCTCTTCCTTATTGCTTCCACAGGTAAGAGGCACCATGAATCTTATTCACATTCTTTCTTCAATGACCAGTTCCAATCATCTTTCACATGCATCAACTTACTCCATAACATGTTGCCTTTCATATATATTTTTGCGAGTGTATATGTGCATATGTGGAAGCATTAGAAGTCTAACTTGAATTTGTATCTGATGCAGAGATGGCCACTACAGAAGCGAAACTCTGCCAGAGGCTCAGCACAACATGGCATGGTTTTTGTGGAAGCTCCTCAGATTGTAACCGGCAATGCAGGAACTGGGAAGGTGCCAGACATGGAGCTTGCCATGCCCGATTCCCAGGATTCGCATGTTTTTGCTATTTTAGTTGTTAACCAAACACACTTAGGGGTGAAAATGAGCCTAGCCGCTCGCAAGTTCGGCTCGATAAAAGTTCGTTCATGACTCGGATCGATAATAAATAAGTCAAGCTTAAACAAAATTATTATAACAAGCCGAGGTTGAACACCCAACAGTTCGGCTCGAAAGCTGGTGAACAAACTCGTTTGTAGGCTCGTAAACAAACTCGTTTAAGTGTTCATGAACATGCTCGCGAACAGGCTCATGAAAAAACTCATAAACAAGCTCGTTTATATTATTTATATAATATAGATGTTATGTAATATATACGCTAAATACTAAATACTATGCATCTCCTATTCAACTTTTATATTATTGATGTAATATAATGGTTTATATATAATATAATTTTATTAAACTATTATAATATAAGTCCATATGCTAAACAATATATTTTAGTTCTTAACTTTTTTTATTTATTAATGCTATAATATTAGTATATACCTTATATAATGTATACCTTAAATCAAGGATTGTCTAAGAGAATTTGTCTCTTCTTCATTACGTAATTCCTTATTTCATGTATAAATTAGTTCTTCTATACCATATATATTCACTTTAAACACCAATGTCAAAAGTACATACAACTGTTGCAGTCTAAGTCTATACCTTAGTTCTTATATAGTAATACTATAGTATATACTTTATGTAATATATACCTTAATTTAAGGATGCTCTCTTCTCTTCTTCGTATTACAGTACGAACTACTAAACTAAACAATATAACTTAGTTATTCTATACCTGAAACAATGTTCACTCTAAACACTATAGTAGTATATTGTACATAACATGATTAGTTAATTAGTTCAACTATTCAAGTAGTGTATACATTAACATTAATACTGAAATATAACTTACTTGTTTAAAGACTTGGTATTTTAACTTTTGATTGTAATTGTAAATGAGCTCGAGTCGAGCTCTTAACGAGTCTGAACTTGCGAGGCATTTAAATAAGCTTTAAACGAGCCGAGATCGCGGGGACACTTAAACGAGCTTTAAACAAACCGAGTTTGCGAGACACTTAAACTAGCTTTAAACGAGCCTTAAATAAGCTAAGCTTGCAAGACATTTAAATGAGTCGAGCTCGCGAGCCGAGCCTAAACAGAATTAAAAGCTCGAACTCGAGCTCAATATATTTGTTTTCATGCCGAGCCGAGCACTCCAAAGCTCGGCTTGAATCCAGCCCTAATGGTAAGTTAACATTTCAATTATTAGTTTGTGTTTCCGCTAAATTTTAGGTAAAACAACAAGTTAAGAAAAGGCGTGCCAAGAGATTTGAGGTTACTCTCCAAATCATGATAAGATGCACACCTAGTCCTCAAAAATCAAGTGAAAAAAAGGGTCCTCCTGTGAATTTGCATTTGCAAAGATAAGAAACCCTATTGCAGAACAAAAACAAAGAAACGGTAAGGAAAATGTGATGAAGATTGCATATTTGACAAGGTTTGCAACTAAAAAGACCAATAATAGGACACTAAACTAAAGCTAAAATCATGATTGACAAGATTAGGGTTTTTTAGGTGATCGAATGGTGTCTTGTGCTGCTGTTGCTTCTCATTTTTATAAGTGTCTTGCTTATTGTGAATCTCTCCTTTCAAACAGTTTTTTTCTCGTTCAGATAAGGTCTTCTGCTCTTCTGTCAGAATCCTCAATGAGACTTACTTTTCAAAATAAGTCTCATCTTCTTAGTGTAGAGTTGTCCACCAAGACCAAACCCCAACAAACCAAGACTCTTATTGTTAGGAAAATTGGTTGGGGAAACTGGATTTTGAGGCGTGAATGAACACTTTCTTTTAAGTGTTTATTTGTCCCCATTATCTCGATTGCAAAATGAAAATCTACAAAAACACTTTAGGGTATAACAAAATCCTAAATTAATTGTTGGCAAGCAATTAATTAACTGTTGAGAACGTTCTTTAACTTATAGAGGATGAACATCCACATTGAAAATGGTTGGAGTGAATAGTTGTATTGTAGAGACACAACGTTAGAGCGTAACTAAAAATTATTTTGAAAAACATAGACCGGATAAATTATTTTAGTTTGGACTTGATTCTTGTTTTCATTGGTGCCCCAAGTGCCAAGTACACATCTTTGACTTTAAATATATTATTTAAAAATCAACTCATTATTCCTTATCAACTCAATTTAAAAATTTGAATAGATGTCAACATATAAACTAAAAATCAAGAGTGTTTCTTTCCAATATGGGACGAAAATACACAAACTACCCGTTCAATTATTAGTTACTAGCTTCCCATGCAAGACTTTTGTTTTTCAAATAGGACCGATAAGGTCTTCTAATAAACACATGATTTTATTGATAAGACCTTATTCTTGTTATTAAATTCATCTCCGAATAAACAGTCTCCTCTCTTCTTCCAACTTCCTCACTTCTCAGCAAACTCTTCATCCCTTTTCTGAAAATCTTCATTTAAACAAGGTTTTTTTTTGTCTTTTGTCACCATTCTTGACAAGTCCTATCTTTCCAAATATAGTCTTTGTTTCACACATGATAATTCGCCAACCAAAGCTCGTGAATAACAACTTCGTTTAGTAACTTTCCTAATAAGACTTTAAGCCAATGCTTTATTTTGATAAGGTCTTTTGATCTTGTAGTGTTTATCTTAACGAGACCTATGTTTGTGGACAAGTCACCTATTGAATCCTGGATAATCATGTTGGTCACTATTTCCTTTTTCTTGCGCCAAGACTTCTCTCTTCACTGTAACCATTCCCAGACTATGATTTATCTCAATTTGTGATGAGTTTAAGTTCTTGATTATTTGATTTTGGGCTCAAAAAATAATTTGGATCAACTCAATTATTTTGAGTGTAAACAGTTTGAAATATTGAAAATTTAATGTAATTGAACATATCAAATAAAATACATTTTGTTTCTGTAATTATAAAAGTTTAGGGTGAAGAAAAATGTCTTCATTCTAAAGGTCAAAATTAAATAAACTGAAGAGCAATAAAATCTGTTCAGCAATTTACAGGCTGTTGGTATAAAAAAGGATAAAAAATATAATTTTGTGATTTGGGTCAAAATGATAATACTATCACTTGATATAGATAGGAACATTGGATTTTAAGGTGATAGTGAATGAAGGGGTTGACTATATGGGTATTTTAGCTTGAAAACAAAATAGAAATTGTGCCATAAATATAATTTGTGGTGACTAACTATGACCAAATTAAGTAATTAACAAGAATATATGTAAAAAAAAAAAGCAAAAATATTTCAATAAAATGGAGATTAGAAGCAAAAGAATTGATGCAAGTTTTGGAAAACATCTTGTCATTTCCCATCTCGTGGACTAAATCGAACACCTATATAATTAAAAAAATGACTATAAGCTTGGTTTATTTGAAAATTTTAGCATTTGGTTGATCTTGTGGTCATTATAACTGAAAAGAATTATATATATTTTTCTTCAGTAAGAATTAATTAATTAACTTTTAAATCAGATTTACATGCCAAACCGTTTGTACTAAGCCTGTTATACTCTTGCATATTCGCTTCCTTATTTAAGTTAATTTTGAAATTTTGTGTTTGATCATTTTCAAGTTTAATTTAAATATATTAATCTATATCAGTTTATCAGTTCTCTAAAATCTAACTTTTCGTTTATTTGTAAAAAAAATCTAATTTCTAAAACTTTTAAAATATAGATGTAAAATTATTTAATTTATTTTCTTAGATTATTTTATAAAATACATTTTAATAAGTTCTTCAATTATTCAAATTAAACAGCAAAGAAAATATTTGATTTGTATAATTTATATAAAATAATAGTTAAATCTTTTACGCCAATTAAAGTTAGTTTTAGTTATTCTATTTTAATAGCTCTTACCGTCTCTAAAAGAATTGGTTCTATAATATGACATGAAATTGGAATTGACAAAAAGCAATCAATGATAATGACTTGAGTTTTTTCCTACGCCGTTAAAAGTCACACTAATATCTAGGGTATATCATCGTACCATATTTTCTATCATAGTACGACTGTTTATATTTATCTAAGGTCTATGAGTGGACAATTTTGTTTTGCTAGATAAATTTTAGTAACTTTTTCTCTTTTTAGTCTTTTCATCTTTTATTTTTAACAATCAATTTAATTATATTTGGAGTAAATTATTTCCCTCTCCATATATATAGTTTGAAGTTTGAACATTGTTAGCGAGTTTGGTACGAAAATAAGAAAATATGGTGGACTTTGAGGTGTGATTACAGTCTCTTTTAGATATTAGTTGTCTCCACTATAAATTACAATTCGATTTCAGTAAATATACCCTAAAAATACAGCAAAGTTCCAAGTTTAAATAACTTGTAGAGACACCAAGAAATTCGGTTTCAATCAAATAGACACTTGTTGGGACTCAACTGAAAAATAACAGCAAAAAATGTTCAAAAATAAAATTTCAAATTTGGACTTCGACTTGGATTCTTTGGTTAGATGCCCAAATGCCAAGCTACACTTTCCCTCCAGCATCCAATATGAATAATTGAGAGCCTCTCAATATTTAAAGGACTATTGGATGCCTCTCTTTACCAAAGTCGGACAAATATTCATTCATTCAACCACACAAACTACACCAACAAACATTTGTTTACGTTAACTATTGTACTTTAGTCATAAATACATTACACTACACTTATATTTACAATCATGTTCGATAACAATGGCAAGGTCTCATAAAGAAAAATTTCAGTCACTTTGTATTTTTGTATATCTTAAAAAATAAATATAAATGTGTTGTATTTTTGTGTATTTTTCCTCTCTCAAACTACCGAAGTGCCTTTTTTAAAAAACGTGAGGGCAAACAACAGACTTAAAGCGGATAATACCTCAGTCGAGTGGATCTCCATAGCAATCATCAAAGAACATAGTTCATAGCAATTGCTATCGTACGTGCAGACTTGAACAGAAAATTGTGTTCTCAAGCATACAAGATAGGGGGGTTGAGCGCTCTTTGGGTTTTTTCATTTTGTTTTTCAGTTCTCTCGATGGGAAAATAAAACTATTGATGGTTGTCAAATCCAACAAATTAATTCCTACTCAAAAATAAAAATTTTATATATAACAATCAGGATAGAATTCATAGGAATTGGTAAAGTTTATTTATTTGTAGCAAAAATAAATAAAAGTAAAGAGGAAGGTTTTATTTTGGAAACAAAATAAAAAGTAAACGAAAACTCCCTCAGTATGAACTAAGAATCTCACACTACACATGTAGCCGACAAATGGTATGCAACAAATGTGGAGGCAAAGATAAGGTTGAGGGCCTTGGATGTGAATGCCTGAATGGATTGATTTAGGAAAAAGAATGCAACAGGATCCATGAGTGCTGAAAGTAATAATGCATGTGAAGTTGTGCATCTTGATGATGTTTGATGTATGAATCCTTTAATGTGGCCTGCTCTTGGAAAAGTTTGAATATAACATAATAACATCCATCATTTGTAAGGAATGCCAAGCTTTTCCTAGACCAATTACCAAAATGACAAATATTCACTTTTCATTCTTAGCTTATACTTGGTACCTTTCCGCAAATTTTTATTTCTCAATGTAACCATCAATAAAATCTCGAAGAGAATGTAAGCTTGAAGTTAGGGTTGCAGTCACATAACTATAATAATAAATTAAATCTCTAAAAAAAGTTAACGAAAGGCATAGTTCACAATTATTCAAAAAATTGTAACTACATATATTTTCAATTAGAAGTTCATAATTAAAAATCAAGAGGGACAGTAATAGAAGATGGCGCGTTGAGTTTGCTATGAACATAGGGGCTGGCGTAGTGGTGAATCTTGAGCTATATAAATGGCTTCAAATGGAAACTAAAAAGCCTAACAGCCTGAACAGTTGTGCTAATAAATCAAAATGGGCTAGAGAAGTTCCCACGAACTTGGAGCTCTAGGCCTAATACAATTGCTTTGGAAGGCAACAATCTTTAGGCCCTTCACTTTGGACAAAATCATTAAATAGAGAAAATTACATGAGATGGGCTTCACTTTTGCTAAGCCCATAATATGGATCTGTGGTACACTTTCTTTTCAGATATGCAAGACCAATACAATTTTTGGAGAGTTATAATCGAGTAGAGCCGAATTTTAAAAAATTCAGATTTGACTTGTCAAAAACGTCCATATATAATCGAGGAGATTGCCACATTTGCTTGTCACATGTGAAGGCTGTGAGCATACAAGCTAGCTTTGACATGAAGATAGAAATTTCAATAGACAACAACATAAAAATAATAGAAAAACACAACATTCACAGCATCACAGTAAAAGAGATAAAAACACAAAACCCACACCATAATATTGGAAAAGACAAAAAGACCGCCACGACCGTGGACCAAAGGCAAAGGTTGTGTTTCGATAATGTCGCCACCGGACCAGACCGGGATGTCACCCTCCCTAGACTGATACTTTTTTAATCAGACATAGAGACTACAAATGTCTGATAATTCTCTTTACTTGTCTTTTGAGTCAGAGTCGAACCCAATTTCAGAATTTAATAATCCTTTACTCTTTTGACATATGTTGGTGAGTGTAATGATTAAGCTTGGATCCTATAAACTGGACAAACATTAGAGGAGCCCAAAGTTGTCCTAGGGGCATCCTTTGATGATCTAGTATAAGATTTATATAGAGATAAGGGCTTTTGGCACAGATGAGTAGTAACCTGAGTTTGCTGGAATAAGGTAAATTCATATGTTAGGGGGATCACCTGTCACAACACTCATAATAGTGCGCGCGAGAGGAGGCAACATTTAGCCAAGTCTAAACACTCTGTGGTGACATATCGCACGTCTGCAGTATCAAGCCTTTGACAGACTATGTCTATGCTAATGGCACCTACCAAGACAAGGCTTGGTTGTCCTTGGTTCTGAGCTCGACAGTGGGTAATAAGTGTTCTATATCCCACTTGCTTGATGGGTGGAGGTGGTCCTATCTAATTAGTTGGGTTAAGGATATTTTCAAGCCAAAATTTTATATTTGTGCAATTTATCTTAAAAGCATAAAATTTATGGTAAAAATATCTCAAATCTATAACTTCATTCCTAAGTCTAAAATATAATATTTTTTCAATATTCTTTGTAAATTATATTTTTTATTATTTTTTTTATAAATTAAATACAAATCTAATTATTTGTTAAATAAAATTAATCAGGATATTTGATAAAATAAAAATAAGATGAAAATAAAAATAAAAAATATTTTTTTGCATTACTACAGTGGCATGACACTGTAGCAAAAAAAGAATACAATCGGGTTAGAAAGCACAATCAAGCACTAGATCTGCGTTAAACCGAAAAGTTGAGGCCAGTTGGAGATGGCCTAAGCCATAGTCAATTAACCCATATTATTAAATGCATGTTTTATGGTAATTACTCCTTTTTTTTGTATGATTGTTTGGATGGAAGCTAAAAAGGAAGGATGGAAAGTGATAATTTCTTCCTATTTGTTGTGCTTTTGGATTTTTTTTTTCAAAATGGAGAGGCTTGGAGGGAATAAAAGTTTGGTCTAAATTTTAATGTATTTTCTTCCTCAACAAATCAAACAACTTAGAGAAAGTTAAAAATAGTTTTTTCTCAATTAATATCTTCTCAACCAAATATAGGTTTTTTGTATTCTAACGCTTGTTTGGTTTAGTTGGTTAAATTTTCTAAGTACACTCTTAAAGAAGTGTAATTATGAGAAAATAATCCCTTCGTCCCACAAAAATAAGTCACAATATATTTTTAAAACAAATTAAGAAAGTAAGTTGAGTTATAAAATTTAAGAGATTTTCAAAAATATATTTATAACTATTTAATAGTAATTAACAACACAATTTACTATATATTTAAGTAAGGATAATATAGTAAAATGATATAATATTAAAAAAGAAAATAAGTCTATTGAGACAAGTATAAATAAAAAGATGATCTATCTTTATGGAACAAGTGAGTAATCTTTAATAAAAAAACATAATAGAAACTGCTGTTGTTTTAATAACCTTTTCCTTAAAAGTATTAAATTCTTAATTTAAATGATCGCATTATTTTTTAAGGGTAAGTTAAGAATTTTGTTTTACTTATCTTAGAAAGTTTTTTTTTTTTGAGAAGTGACTTCTTCAACTACTCCAGAATTAAGGGTCCAACTTTCCAAAAATTAATTATAATCAATTTTTTAAATAAATATCTAATTATATACTTTCTGATAAATTTAACTTTCCAATCCTCCCCATCCTAAATATCACAATCTTATGCTGACGAAAAAAAATATCACAATCTCTTAATAATTTACTCGGTATTGGTAGTCGTTTTAATGAACAGTTGTTCGGTTCTACATCGTTTTTGAGGGTCTATATTTCGATTCAATATCAGCAAATGCAAATGCATACACAACGAAGCAACACAGAAAAGTTGTTAGAAAATTCAAGACGAGAAGGGAAATCAATGCGTACGATTGTACGTAATAGGTACGCTAACAACTAGCATCAATTCATGATTACGTCCTTTTAGACTAAGTTTTTGTTTTTTATATATGGAAAATTTTGAGGAATTAGTTGAGAAATGTAATGAATTTTAATGCCGCTTGTTTCCATATAAGCCACACAAAGAATGGTCCGAAGTAGTTGGAAAATTATTTAATTAGTTTTAGGTCTTCAAGATGCCGCTTGCTTTTGTATTAACCACAAGATTTTGGGGGGTTCATGAGAAGAAGAATACATATTGTTTAACAATATCATATGCAAAATCTCATTAAATGACAATTAAACAATAAGAAATATGTTAATGCACCTATGAGCTTGTAGTCCACTGAAACTGGACATCTACAATTAAGAGATTGTGAATTCAATTTTTGGTATGAATAAATAAAATGTATTATCTAAAACGAAACATGTAATATTAACTAAATTTGTAATAAATCATAATCTTGTTTGAGTTCTTTGGAGCTCGAATTTTTTTTTAGAAATTGCTACACGAATGATTTATTGGTAGAACAAAAAAAAGGTAGAACTTTGCACGTGTGAGTTTTAATAATTTAGGCAATAATAATTTATATGGCACACGTTGAAATTGGAGAAATGCTTGTAGGTAGGGTTGTCAATTTCTGATACGATAACATGACTTTGTGATACGATACGACACGATTGACACAAATTCAATTTTTGTAATGTTTATGTCTTATATAATGATTTGTGATATATAAATGTCATGACACGATGACACGAATTAACACCCCTACTTATAGGTAGTGAAACTATACAAATGTGTTCACATGCAATGGCGGAGCCAAATGAGGACTAGCAGGGGCCCGAGCACCTATTGGGTTTCCGTCATTGATGGTGGAGTGTTGTGCTACTGGGTTTGTAGAAATGGCTGGAAAAGATGAAGAACATGACAGTTCTGTCTTTTTTTTTCTTAATTTAAACCACATGAAAAAATGGTGTTTTTCCATGTAGTTTAAAAAATAAATATGTGGGGCGAAACGGCGTTTTGTTTGTAAACAACAACAAGAAGACCATGGCAAAACACATCGTTTTGCCTTAGTCTTCAAAATAAAACAGAAGCACAACTTTACTTCTTTGCTTCTCTCCTCGTCGCCCATACTCCCCACCTCCCTCGACCGACCACCGTGCACTATGTCACCTTGCCTCCTTCTCCAACTTGACGAACTCCCGTTGACCGCCATCCCTGGTAAGTCGATTTTCCCTATTTTTAAAAAACATTTCAGTTTTTAATGATTTAGGGTTTGGGATTGTTTTATAATTGATTGACATCTTTAAACCTTATAGGATTGAACTTTCCCATTATCAATAATTTGATTCGTAATATATGATTATGCAACAACAGGATTGAACTTTCTCATCATCAACTGGTTGTTATTGATCCTGTGTAGATGTACAGGTTGACCCTTTGATTGTTGGTTATTCAATTTTAGTAATTAGTAATGAATTGAATTTATTTTATTGCCATTTAATTGACAATGTAGAAGTAGTGTTGAATCTTCAACAATAACTTATTTAGGATTTAGCTCCTACTTGGTCAAAATCCTGGCTCCGTCACTGTTGACATGATATGTGAATTTTAACAATTTAGAGTTTTGAAACCATGCAAACTGTATACTGTACTCAAGAGTCAAAACAACGGTTTAGACTTTAGAGTTCTATATTCACAATATACGTGAAGGAAAAATACGTATAACTTGAGTTGAGACAAATTTTATTATCTCAACTTAAGTCAATTAATTAAATTATTCTGCCAGTTTACTAAATTATCTTGTAAATTCATTTTAGTTTACTTTAAGTTAAACCACCAAACATTCCTCTATACATTAATATAAATTTAAGGTTTGTAAATCTATAATCGTTTTGATTATAACATGACCTAGTAATTGTTTTCTTTAACTCATATGTTTTAAAATTAGGGTAATTAACTATTTCATGCCTGAGTTTCGATGGAATTAGCTAGTGCATCCTTAAATTTTGAAAACCCCACAATTCATCTCTATGCATCGTTTTTGCAAAGCATTTTAGTCCCTTTGTTAATAGGTATTTTTGATATGTAAAAAATTTGTTGATGTGTCAACAACTATGGTGTGAGATAAAATATTCTTTTCTAAAATACCTTCCTTATCTATCTTTCGACAACCTAACTAGATCAAAAAAAAATCTAAGTCTTAACTCATCCTTTTCTCTTCCATATCATATTTTTGTTACGTACAAGAAGTAAACAAAGATGTAAAGGTTGTAATTTAAAGTCTTAAACAAATAATTACTAACAAAGGGATTGTATGTACTTAAACAATAAAACTAGAATGAGAAACATAAATAACCACTAAAAAAAGAAGCGAATTTCAAATTCTAATTTTTTTCAATCACTTGTTCTATCAAATGATCCAAATACATTCTTCCCTTAAGAACAACACTTCATCGAATAGCCACTCAAACTCAATCACTATCAATATATTCAACACATAGATTGAAAACACCAGAAAAATGCAAATAAAACTCACTCATCTTGGCTATTTTATTGAGATGAACATTGGATGAACACTGAAAGGGAACTTGGAGAGCTCCCTTAGAAAAAGGCCTCTTTTGTTTTTTTTCTAGACCCACCTATGTGTTGGAATAACTCCTCAAATTCCACATTGATTAGGAGATGAATTCTTAAAGATGTTTATCCCACATCACTTAGGTGTAAGATGAGAAAAGTGTCTCTCCCCTATAAATAGGCATTGAACCCAAGTTGTTTAGTATCACAAATCTTAAACTAGTTAACTAGAGAAAGTGTAACTTGGGTTTGGATTTGCGAAAGTGAGAGGTTTTACAAGTTTGCCTGTCAAAAAATTATAATACTTATTTTAGAGGAGATCGTGAACGTAGCTCTATTGAGAGACTGAACTACGTTAAAAAATTATTGTGTTCTTTTTTCTCTTTTTTTCTATTATTTGTTTTCTTATGTGGGTGTGATTGTGTGTTTGAGCCCCAACACTATGATACCCACCTCACCAACACCTTCACTTATCGAAATTAGCAACACCTCCAAATATCGAAATTGTTAACTAT
The DNA here is from genome assembly GCA_948243855.1 of Flueggea neowawraea. NCBI lineage: Eukaryota > Viridiplantae > Streptophyta > Magnoliopsida > Malpighiales > Phyllanthaceae > Flueggea > Flueggea neowawraea. Next base: position 2,785 of record CAODLS011002002.1, on the reverse strand, counting down.
GATACCCACCTCACCAACACCTTCACTTATCGAAATCACCAACACCTCCACCATTGGCTCTGTCACACTCCTTACTTGTCCTATTTAACAACAAACCACACAACATCGACTAACAACCTAACTACAATCTTCAATTAACAACCTGTAGATATTAAAACGATTACATCCCACAAAACTTGGCAAAAACAAACCTTTCCCCTTTTGTTATTTGATGATCAACTATTGGATGAGACACAACACCTAAACCCAATTATGAGCAAGTTTGAATCGACTCCCAAATACATGGATCTTGTGACGGATCAGACTCCTTGTCGAATGGTGCGAAGACAAGAATGACATTTCAAGGATAAGTCGGTCGAAGAAGACTGGCAAGGAAGGAGAGGCAAGTGGTTTTTAACGTCAGGGACTAACTAGTAGTTTCCTAAAATACGAGGATGCAATAGTTTATTACACCGAAACTCAGGGATAAATTAGTTAATTATCCTAAAAATTAAATTTATATGAAAGATACAATTATTAATTTATATTGGATAAAATAACTGTAAAACTTTAAATACAATTTTTGTTGCCCCAAACAACAATGAAGTCGAACGATCTTCAAATCTTCACGCGTATCCTACAAAACAATGAAGATCAGAGGTGGAGGGTTGATCCCACGATGTCACTCCGACGATCAAGTTAGTAGAGTGTGTTTGGCAGAGTTTTGACAAGTGTGGACTATAGAAAGCATACTTTTTTCCTGAGATAGAAGAGGTTATTTATAGATGACATAAGATAGTCTGTTGTAACTTTAAGGGAGATTTTTACGTGTTTTTGAGTCATTAAGAGACGATGACCTCATATTTTCCCTGATTCTCTCATATTTGAATAAGTCTTGATGAGAACGTATCTGTTTATCTCTCTGTTGAAGTCAAAAATAAACGTGTTTAAATGATTCTTCTAGAATGTGAGCCTTCCTCTTGTATACTTGACTTTTGGATGTGGGCTTTGAAATCCCAATATGGCAATCCAAGAGGGGGGTGAATTGGATTTCTTGCTAAAAATAATATATTTGAAAAGCTTTTGCAAATATTTTCAAATCAAAACAGTAGCTAAATCTAAAACACTATCACTTAATAAAGAACTTAAAAGGAGTAAAAGGATAGAGATACAAAGCTCAATATTTATAGTGGTTCGGTCCTCTTTGACCTATGTTCACTCCTCTAGTTCACTAGAGAGTTTGAATCCACTATTCTTCCTCACTTTTGGGTGGAGATAAATCGTTTACACTCTATTATTTTTCAGGATCACAAGACAACCTTCTACATCTTGCTTTTCACTGGTCAAAACAAGAAAACCACACTCTTTTGTTTTTCAAGGTAACAAACAAGGCAAACCTATTCCTTTCTCAAACTTTACAAACAAAGCTTGATTAAAATATTATTCTCAACTGAATGACAGTGTTGTTCAACTAACTCAGTGATAAAATAGCAAATCTATATCTCAGTTGGTATGTAAGTATTCAAGAACAAAATTAAAAATGCAATGGGGAGATCTTCAAGGCTTTTAGGCACTCTCAAGGATTGTTCTTGTTGCCTTATGACTTTTAAACGTCTATTTATGGGCATTCCTAAAAAACTAGCCGTTGTGGATACCAAAGCAGTCGTTGTAAGAAATGCAAAAATGATGAGATTAATGACGTCAGTCCTTGCTACGTGCGTACCATGTGTATTGTGTACGTAGTTCATGGTTTTATCAGAGTATTACGTTCAGCGACATTTCTTCTGTGTGCATAGGCCAATTTTCAGTACCCACTGTTTTATATTAAGAAGTAACTACGTGCATAATACCTTTATCTGTGTACGTATAGCTTGAATGTTGTTTGCGCTGTACTCAGTGTTGCGTACGTAGTCGAGCCTTCAATATTTATGTCTTTGATCTTTCACATGATTGTATCAAAAGATATTCAAAATTTCAAAAACCGAGGAGCGTCTATCATTTGTCAGGTAGCATAGCTCACCTTTGTTGTGACGTCTCTGCGATTTTGATTCTCTGTTCATGACTCACTGTTCTGATGCTTTCTGAATTCATGTAAGAGAATATTCCATTTGGTATTCTGAAAGCCTGTAACAGATTTTGGCGTTTTTCAGTCGGATAGATATTTTCCTCGTCTACGTGCGTTGAAGTATGTTCTTTGTACGTAGTATGATCCTTTGAAGCGCACACAACTGGCATAGAACATGCCGCAGCTTGACTTTGTGAATTTCTCTGATTTTCTGATTGTACCGAGCTAGTTACTACGTGCATAGTACTATGTCAATGCACATAGCAATATACTGATCCATTCTGTTTTTCTAATTGTACCACGTCTACGCACACTGCACTTATTCCTACGCTCACAGTAGGATACTAGGTTTTCTTCTTGACTAAATCACAGCATTTATGTGCGTTGCATTTGTCTTCTAAGCACATAACACCTGTTCTACGCGCATTGCATGAGTTCTTGTGCGCATAGCATCCATCTCTGACTTCTCAATGCATCTCTATCTCTGATCAACGTGCATAGGTCTTGGTTTAAAGTACATGAACCATTCTTTAATGTTCTTGGAGAGTTGAGAAACATGCTTAGCTTAACTATTTCAATTGTTTTGTTAAATTATCAAAATTTAGGAGTTTTTATGTTAATAAAAAACTTGATTCAACATTCTTCCCCTTTTTGATGATAACAAAACATTAGGATAGTTTGCACTCCCCTCCATCAATGCACCTGATATTTACATCTTTAAAACACTTTTCATCAAGGTTG
>CAODLS011001854.1:0-28516 GCA_948243855.1 Flueggea neowawraea | reverse complement strand
GCTTGTAAAAAAATTTGTGAAAAATATGGGTTGTAGTATTTTTAATTTAATGTAATTTTTAATATTTTATTTGTAATATTTTAATTTTAATGTAATTTTTTATTTTAATTTAATTTTTAATTTTTAAATTTTATGTATTTTTTGTATTTTTATTTAATATTTTTATTTTAACGAATTATTTTATTCGAATGAAATATTTTTATGTTAATGAATTTGGGGTAGAAAGTATTAAATGAAGTAGTAGATAAAAGTTGGGAGATTCAAATAAAATTGTGTCTAGTGGAAAGTTGAGTAGGCGTCCCATATGATTCTTAAAGTAACCCCTGAGTTACGGATGAAACAGCTGATGGGCTAAAAAATGAAGACTTTAATAAAATAAATAAAAACGTTAAACAAGTGTCTCACAAGACGACTTCCAAGACCTTAGATTATAAACAACGTAATGCTTGGTCGCTTACTGTGTGTGGCAACTGATTCTCATGTATTCGTACATTCTTTTCTGAAAATGCAATCATGCTGGTCCCCTTGATTCTTTATATCTCAACTCCTAAACTAAACAACATATCAATTGTTTTTCTTTAATTCCTTAAACTATGTATTTTAATATTTCATAACCTCCTAAACTATTTATTGTGTGTTTCATAACTAAATCATCTGTGTTTTAACTCAGCTAAGGTATAACTACAAAATATATCGTCAAAAATTTAATAATACACATTTAATATATAGTTCAACGGTAATTGACTTTGGTCCACACTTTTTTCTTTTCAACCCTCTTTCTCCTATGAAGACCGACAAAATCTAAAATTAGTTGCAAGTCATTTGGTGGATAAGATGGAATTCTTTTGGAGAACCACGCCGTACGTTAAAAGTCAAAGACAATTGTGCTAGACGTGTAAAAAATCGCAATAGTGAACTTCCACTATTTTCTCTAGAATCTCAATAGAAGTGCCACACACAGTTTTCGTGAGAATGGCTTTCAAGTTCAAATTCATTAATCACGTCATTGTGTGAACATATAGTGATAGTCGGTTCTTTGAAAATGTAGCTTCCCACCACAAATTGCCACTTCTATTGCATTTTGGCTTTGGTATTCACTATCAATTGGGTTGCCGCCATTATCTTCACCTAAGCATTAACTTCTTGCTATGTTCTAGCATTGCCGGCATGATGATTAGAGCAAGGAACAGAATACCAAATGCTCTTTATTTATTTCATTTTTTGATTTGACTTATCTTACAAGGATTTTTATAATGAAAATTCAGTGACGAATCTATTTTTCCATAGTTCAATTAATTATTCAGCCTGAGCCCAAAAAAGAAAAAGGAGTAATTTGTAAAATGCAATATTAATTAGAGATGTTTGGTGAATGCTTTGGAGGCAGGATGAATAGCGCTGAAATAGATTTTTTAATTAATTTCAAAATAGATTCTATAATTAATTCCAAACACGCATAGAGATGAAGGAAAAAAATATTAGATACGAGATTTATAATTGTTTGGCCAACAATATCTATATTTACTATCTAAATCTCCACTACACTTTTCACTAACTCAAAAATTCCGATTCAATCCTATTAAGTCCTACACCAGGAATACATATTGCTCCATTGTTCTATTGCCGTAAAAGTGTGGAACAGAGTATTTTCTGGTTTCGGCATTAGTACGGCTCCTCCTTTTTCGACTTCTTATTTTTGGATCCAATGGAGTAACCTTGTTGAAGGAAACATACAGCGCATCTTTTGGCGCTCTTTCTAGCAGCTCATTACTTGGGAGATTTGGAAGGCTAAAAACCGACGGATTTTTAGAGGTGAACAGACCTCGGTTGAAGATGTTTTCTTTCGATGTATATTGTATGGTATGTTTTTGGTTCGTTGCAAACATATCTCTTTTGTTAACCGTTGCCGTGAGAACTTGTTTTCTTAAGCTCCTGTGTAGGATGTTTCATTGTTAATCTGGATGGTTGCTTGTACTGCCTTGCAGTTTAGCCATCATGTTTCAATAGCCTATAAAGCATGCCACTAATCGTAAGAAAGCTTCTCTGCGGGGCTTTTGTTAGGCCGGCTAAAATGTTAATATAACGCAGAATTCGATTTTTCGCTTTATCGATCATCAAATTCTTTTGCTCTTTCCACTGATTCTTTACTCAAATTTCATGGATGTTTTATTTATCACCACAATCAATCCTTAGAACCAACATTTTTGGTACACATCCTATGTTATAATGAACTGTTTTCGGTGGTTTTTATTTTTAAAAAAGTTATTTGAAGTGAATTTTAAATTGATTAATTGTATAAAGAACTTATGCTGTAAGATACAAAGAGCGTAATTAAAATATATGTATATCACAATACAAAAGGATAATTAAAATATATCTATAAATATAAATTATTTGTATTATGTAATGAGGTGTGTTATGTAGCAGCTCCCTGCTTCATGTAATTAATATTCTTATCCATTAAGCCTTCTTCCTATAAAGAACAAAATTCCTCGTTCTAAAACCCAGGTGTATATAGACTCGATATGTCTCACAAGAAGAAGATGCAATGATGATTTTAAATATTAAAATCAATGTTTAAATGGAACTTTTGTACTCTTCAAAAAAAATGGAACTTTTGTATTTTTGGATGCACTTTTGTATTTTTAAATGGGGCTTTTGCATTTTTAAAATGGGGCTTTAGTAAATGTCTGGTACAGACTAACGCTTCAGAACTTCCAACATCAAAACATATTGAACAGTGTATGTTCATTTGCTTGTACTCGCTTCCATAGCCATACGTATATTATATAGGGTTTCAATATTTATATGGAGTGACAATAAAGAATGGACTAAGCCTATACTATATATGTTCAGATCGAAAAGTGGACAGCTCTGCTACGTTCAGTGTTTTGTAAGGCATGAGGAGAAATTAAGCAAAGCTGAAAAGAAAAAAGAAAATGGCACAAATTCAGTGGGATTAGTGAAGGGAGGTGTTAGGGTGAAACACAAATGATGGGCTATTTGATGTGAACAGGTCAGGTTTTCTGATGTGAAAGACACGTGGCAGAAAAAGAGAGGTGCCAAATGGGAAAGGGCGGCGCACCAAACAGACAATGGAAGCTGGATTATGGGAGGAGAGAATGTCTTCAATGTGACATTTTTCAGAATAATGGATGAGAAGAGCTAATTCTCTAAAGAAGATCGAAAAAAAACAAAACTCTAAATAGATGTGGAATGATCATTGGAATGGTAGATCAAGCGGTAAAAGCTATCTTTGTGTTGTATAAGAACTTGTGTGTTTAAAGTGTGGTGAACATTGTTAAGTTTTTTGGAAATTGTTTCTAATAAGTTAATATTTTTGTTTATGAATGATGATCCATAATCCTTTAATAGTGTTGGACTCATCTACATTTTCTTAAAAAATAATAGCGACAAATTTGGGTTTGTGTGGGGGATGTTTTCTGTGCAAAGACTTTTAACTGACCTTTTAATAAGTTAAAACTTTTAGGCCTGGTTTAGAAGAGTATTAAGCTACGAAAAGACCCTTTAAAAAGCAAAAAACTGAATTATATTAGTTTGATTGCGAAAATTTCGATATGCAGTACGTTGTTGTGTGGCTACAAAAATCGGAATTTTTCTTGATCCTAAATTCTACATGTATTTGAAATTATTAGAGTAATATTAAACATTTTTAATGAAATATAGAGAAGTTACATGATTAAACTAAATAAGAAAGTAATTTACCAATATAAACCAACTTATGAAAAGGACTCCTAAGATAAACAAAAACTATATCAAACCTTGGAAAACAAATATCACATGACGTCCTATCTACTAATATTTAAGTAAGCACTACTAAACATAGAAAAAAATATACAATATAAGTGGATAGAACGAGACAGAGAGAGAGAGAAACTTGGAAAGCACTGTAGTTTATACTGGCCAAAATATAAATCTTAGGAAACAAAATTGCGGTGGGAAGAGAACAGGGTTTGGGGGTGGCGTGAAAATTTGGTGTCACGCCGTCCAAACAAAGCTTTCATCTATCTGCCACCCCACGCGCAATCAATACCTTCTTCTATAACATGTACTGGTCAGTCTCATATTATATATATATATATATGTTTTCTTTCTTTCTCTTCCATATAGCATCTAGATACACCTCTTGGAAAGTAGTTTGGTGGAAAGGAGCATCATCTCACTGTCTCTCTCTAGGGTTTTAGATACACCCGTTTATCCGGTTGGCTTAGGATATCTCCACGTCAATAGGCTAACGCCAGCTCTTAGCGGATGTCGTGGTGAGTCTCTCTCGGTCACCACCGAACAAAGCAACATTTCACGGCGGAGAGTATTTGTCTACATGGTCACGCCAAGTACGAGTACGCCACACCGGTAGCCCCCGACTCTTCTCTTTTGCTGACAAAAAAAGCATCTAGATACATCTCTTTTGCTTATTAAAAGCTCTCTTTCTTTTACTCAACCCTCTCATTCATCAAGCGCTTCTCAGCTCTTTTTCTTTCTCTTGGTTTCTTTCCATTTTTTGTATTCCAAGAAACGGTGCAAGTAAGTATATTCTGCTATCTTTTTGGATTGCATTAGTAGTGTAAGGTGACAAATATGGTAGCATTATATCCTTGAACTTGTATGTTAGTATGTAGAAAGGAAAAAGTTCATCTATGATCCTAAAATTCCTCACATTTCATTTAAACACTTCAAATTTTGCTTTGTCATTTTCTTGTCAGGTAAAAGATAAATCTCTTTTGATAAGAGATTAGTATGATAAATATTGTATTTATCGACAAATATGATATTTATATCTAACTATATGTCTAACAGTCATAGTATATATTGACTACTGACACAATAAGCTAATATCTAGAGTTGAAATAAATTAGTGAATTGCATCTACATTATCTTAAAGAAGAGCATAAAGGGTTAATATTTTGAAGCATAATTAGTGGTAGATCTTTCAAAAAACATAGAGATCTTAGACATTAGTGCAATGTGGGTGTTTGACTTCTTGACATCAATAGCAAACATTTGCTATAAGTCTAGAAAAATAGAGTTTACATTAGGTGGTGGGTGTGAGAAACAGTTCTCCATCACAAATAGCAGAGAGTGCACTGCACTCAAAGAAAACACACATAGGCATGCTTGTGCCAGCAAAGTCAAGCTTTTCGGCCAATTACTTTTGTGTTCAATAGACTTGGCTCATCAACTTCATGTAACTAACGAACACAAAATGGTACTTGGGATGAAATCTATGTTTTTGTTTGGTGGGTTCCACTATTTGTCTGCCATTATACGAGTGGAACAGGTATATAGCATAAAAATCTTGAAAATATAGCTGAAACACATGGTGCACTACTCTTTGTGGACCCATGAAGTTGCACCATCATAACTATTGGATATTTAGAAGCTAATCAAAACTAGTAAATCGTGAAGCAATGTGTGTTTAAAACATCATCCAACTTTTAGAAGTACTCTTGTTTTCTCATTGCATTTTTTTTGTAAGTAGTTTTATTGCATTGAAAACTCATTTTTGTCTTTCAAAGTTTCTTTGATGTTAGGCCTAAGCAAGAAGAGCCTTGAAGCTTGTCTATTTTGTTTGAAAAAAGAAAAAAAAAAACACAATTGGTGTTGTTTTATATAACATGTACTTAAAGTTATATAAGATGTGACCCGTAAAAAATGTATTAATTAGCAAATATGAAGTCCTACATAAATGGTTTATTTTTTAACGAACAGAGAGTGAAGAAGGTTATCAATGGAGATGGAATCGTGTGTCCCACCAGGCTTTAGATTTCACCCTACAGAGGAGGAGCTTGTGGGATACTACCTGAAGAGAAAGATTAACTCACTGAAAATAGATCTAGAGGTCATAGTTGACCTTGATCTTTACAAAATGGAACCATGGGACATTCAAGGTAATTCAAAGTGCATAATTATCATAAATATGTGACATTATATATTCAGGTTATAGAATTTCAAGGGGGTGAGCATAGAATGTGATAAAAGATTAAATGAAATCTTTAATTAATCATTTTACACGTACTTTGATGTAGTTAATATTAGGAAAAATATATGAAAAGACCTTCAAATAAGATGTATTATTGCAAATCAGTTATCATATATGATATACGTAATGCAATTATGTCATAAGATTTTCTTTTTCTTTGCTTCCTTCTTTCTTTTCTCCGAAGTAAGAGGTGAACTCGAAATTTGAATTATAACGATTTAACCAAACTTTCGAAGAAAATCATGAACTTAAAATTCAATATTATACAACATTATTGGCTTCTTCGTTCCGCTTTGGTACGGTGAGAAAACAAATGTTACTAAAACTTATTCATAAAAATATTTTTTACTGGTTTGTATAATTTAGTAATTAATGACACTTTAGTCTATGACACAAAAGTAATGTGAAAAGAAAATATTCTTTTCAAAATTGACAAATAATAATCCCTATATATTTAGCTATCTATTATATTCAATAACAAAACTAGAAAACCAATTCTGTTAAAGTAATGGGAGTGGATCTAAATCGAATCAATGACTTTATCACAAATATCTAATAGTAGGACAAAAACAAATAATGGGAATGGACCTGAACCGAAAATGACCATATTTGGTCGTTGGAAATGCTTCACAAAGAATTAGACAGTACTGCATTATTATATATATGTACTAATTACTGAAACGTAAATTTAAAACTGTCTTTTGCAGCCAAGTGCAAGCTAGGTTACGATGAACAGAATGAATGGTACTTTTTTAGCCACAAAGACAGGAAGTATCCGACTGGAACGAGGACGAATAGGGCCACAGCGGCCGGATTCTGGAAGGCGACAGGAAGGGATAAGGCCGTTATCTCCAAGAACCGAATCATTGGGATGAGAAAGACCCTCGTGTTTTATAAGGGCCGAGCTCCCAATGGAAGGAAAAGTGACTGGATCATGCATGAATATCGACTCCAAACTTCAGAGCTTGGACCCCCTCAGGTGAGTTGTTAATTCTTGGTGTTATTTTATAACTATTAAAAGACTTACGGTGAAATAACTAGACTTTGCTAGTAATTTTATGACTCGGGTTCTTGCAAATTAACAGATATAATGTCTTGCTCTTAAGTAGTCGTATTTGAATAATGTGATCATGCATATATTACAACTTCATATTTCTCATCTAATATATTTTCACTGGAGAATAGAACTGAATAACGATATAAGAAACTTTATCCTATACTCAAATTACAAGCCAAAATTCACAACACAGGTTATTGCTAATCGGGAAAGACTGTTTAGCTGTGGAAAAAAATGCTAGTTTTCTAGAAAATTACTGTAAGAAAACTAGAAAATAGAATTGGGCATTTAGTTATAATATTTTCTGATTTAGATAATTAAGAAATTGTTTTCATAGTTTTCCAAATTACAACTATCAATTGGAAAACACTATTTTACTGTTTTCTATTTATCTTTTATTACACTTATTTCTCAAATAGTTCCTAAGTTGGGCCATATTGGTTTTCATTTTGTTGGAGATGAAAAGAAAAAAAATGTGGAAAATTAAGGAAGGAAAAAGAAAATTAAAAACAAGAAATAGAAAATGTTTCCTGCAACTAAACAGTACCTAAACATCTGAAACAAGAAAACCAACTTTAGAAAAGAAAAATCCGATGATAGTCGTACCTTTAAATCTAAACTAAATGATTGAAATTTCAAATGAAATTTAAAAATTTCGTGCAACTCAATTTCTTTTCAAATAGTTGTATGGTAACTCATGGAAAGTAAATGTGGCAATTGCAGGAAGAAGGATGGGTGGTTTGCCGGGCATTCAAGAAACCTACCCCTAACCAAAGGCAAGGTTATGAGCCATGGAATCACACTTATTACATCAACAACACCAGCAACGTCAGGCCACCAACTTATTCTTCTTCCTCAGACATTGCAGCCAACTCAAATCAGAATCAAACCGCAATCTTTAATCAACCCTTTAGCTCCGAACCAGAGCTCTTCTGCAGCCATAATTTCATGGAAAACAATAGCCAGCAACTCATGAACCTTCCACAGCTAGATAGTCCTACCACACTTTCAACAAGCTTCAATGCTATAGAAGATTGTGACGAGGCAAGGAGCAATAGTAGTGCTCAATTCATTGACTGGAAGAACTTGGATAGTTTACTAACTTCACAAGCGAACAATCCTATTCCAAACTTTCAATCATTCCCACAGAACTATGAGCTACCAACACAAAGTCATTTTCTTGGTTGCTTTCCTGAATCATAACAAGAGCCTATGTTGATCTAAATTGCAGCCTTGTGTAAGATGATTAAGCATTCTTGCAAATAATATATGTTTCAATTATCATATATATAGCTTATAATTAGTTCTGAAGTCAGTTTCAGAGTCATTGACGAACTTTGATTATTCTGATGATGTATGTAGGAGAAGAAAGTATTACTAGTTGTCAATTAAAAGGAGAGTTCTAATGCAAATTGGAACTTCTCCCACAAGTTTTAGGGTCTAGGTGAAAGTTTTAATTCACCTTTGCTTAATTAGTGTACTTATATTTTCAGCTCTCATAATTGTACATCATTTCATGCATGTGAATTTATACATTGATGTTTTGGACTAATGTATGTTTCTCTAGCTGTTATACTTTTCCTATTGTTCGTTTAAGTTTTGTCATGCTAGGTCTTATGTTCCTCGGTGATGATTGTTTCCCTAGCCGTCATTCTTCACACTTCTGACAAAGAGCAATTATTAAAACTTTATTTATCTAAGTAATAATGAGAGCTCTAGTATCTTTTCTCTTCTCCTTTAAATGAAATAATAAAATTTGAACTTTGAGATATTTTGGAGCATAATTCTTGCATATGGATTCCAAAAACGACGCCAAGTACCGCCAAGCAAATCATAATCTGAAGAATATTCAAGGTTAAGGAAGAGATATTCAATGATAAGGAGACAATCATGCTCATCTACTTGATGAATCCAAAACTTTTCGTTAATAGATTGTAATATATGCTAGTTGCATAGTAACATAAAATTTTGAAGTAGTTAGGTTCCCCATTGTATTCTCTTAATCTTGATTATATTATCTTAATAATATAACGACCCCATTGTATGCCACTTGATTGTATGTCATTGTATTCTCTTAATCTTGATATTCTCGCATAAAAACTTTTCGTTAATCTTGATGTAATAACTTTGTTGAATCCTTTATTAATGAAAATAACTTATAAGTACATCAAGACCCAATAGCACGTAATGTAATGCCTTGAATGGAGATGTAAGGGCCTTCTTTGTGTCAAGGTCTCTGATAAAATGAAAAAAAAAAAACACTTCTAACTGCTTAGGCCGCGAGTCAAAAAACCGAATTAGCGGATAGGTACGTGACCAACACATTGTCACACCATAGCATGGCTGCGAGTTATGCAGGATGATTGAATACCTAAATGGACTGAGAGATGATAAAAAAAACCGAGTTTACCCATAACGGATTGTGAGTGGAACCTAAGTCTGATGTTTGAGAGCCCCAATATGTGGATCTCTTAATTATTAAGGGATTAGGAACGAGCTTCCTAAAAGGAGTAGAAGAGCCCACTCTAGTACACAGTTATAAAAGGCTTTGCATGAGAAACCCTTAAAAAGGACACTGAAAAGTCACAATTAGCAATCACAGAAAAAAAACTCTTTATTCCCCTCACTGTTGTTTCACCGGCCCTGCTGGAAAAAGAGAATATTTTGTCTTTTCCGTCGAGCACGATTCCTTCTATTCCTATCTCTTGATGATACTTAATTAAGTTGTGAAACAACCGAACATTCCAGTACACAAAGGGAAAATTAATTTATAAAGAGTTGCGATGAAAATTGTCGCTAAAGTTGCGCCCACTTCGTTGCAAAACTTTTTCGTTATGAAAATTGGTCACTAATTTTGAGTCCATTTCCACGCAAGTCTGTTTTGCGATGAAATTGGTCACTAAATGTTATGTCCATTTATTCGCAATTTCTCTGTTGCGACCAATTGGGCACTAACTTTACTCCAATTTTCTATTTAAAAACAAACACACAATTATACATGGTTATCTTGTTACATTGAAAACAATTCAGTAATTTCTAATTATTGAGTGAAAATTTAATAAATATAAAATTAGAAGCAAGTATTTTTAAAATTAATGTCATAGGATAATACATTCTAATAGACAAACAACTTCATTCATCATCATCGTCGTCATCATCTTCATCAACTTCTTCATCGTCACCTTCGTCGTCCTCATCATTAAAAAAATCTTCTTCTACGTCTGCGTCCTCAACAAGTAAAATGTCTTCCTCAATAACTGTCCCATCTAGGTCATTTAATGATCGGGCCTACATTTACTTGAATTTTCCAATAAAAAAAATCATACGTTATTATCTCCTCAATTTGTGTCCAATCCCTACTTGTCTCCATTTGGTAGTACTGGTTATGGGTCCTCCCTATGGTAGAGATGTGAGGTATGACAGTCTCGAGAGGGCGAAGAGTGTAGTTGGCCACCACATTAGCTGTGTAATCAATAATTTCGAAAGACACCACCACTTAAGGCAATGAGGCAACATTATAGGCCTCGTCGAGGTTAATCGTGCAAAGATCCAGTGACAGAGAGAGGAAGCGTCAGTGAGATTTGCATAATGGAGCTTCAAGCTATTCTTGTTACTTTAGACTTATGTTCTTGATCAGAATCGTCATTGAGTGTTAGGCCATCAAATCCGTCATTGGCGGTTGCAATCATAAATAAGAGAGTGTACAATGTTTGATTGGTTTGGTTTGTTTCGAAATGGTTGGCTGAGAGAAGAGAGAGAGCAACATGACGAACGGAATCAGTCTATAACATTTGGACACGACAGGGATAACGTCAGACATGACAGTTCGTCAGCAGGTGCGACGTGAAGTTGGAACAACAAATGGGAGAGCGAGAAAGAGTGCGGTGGGCAAACGAGGCAGAGAGAGAATGGCAGTGAAGGGGACAGAGAGAGAGAGAGATCATGGTGTCAACGAGGATATTGTGTCTCCAATTTTGGTGATCAATTAATCATAATAGGATTAATACATATTTTACCCTCCAAATTTGCACATTTTCTTATTCTGTAACCTTAAACTTTTAAGTGTTCAATTTACCACCTGAACTTGTTAAAATCATCTCAACTAAGAGTTTTTTTAATGTGTTTGAATTTCAGAATCCTCAAATTTACCTTCAAGTTATAACTCCTAAACGTAGAAGTAAAAAAGAATAAAAAGAAGTCCGTAATAAACCCGTGATGAATTAAAAAATTTGATAAATTGCCCAGTTTAATAAAGTTTAGTGGATAATTGAGACAATTTAAGTAAATTCAGGGGGTAGTTGAGATAATTTAAGCAAATTTTGGGGATAAATTAAATGTTCGAAAAATTCAGGGTGACAGTAAAAGAAACTGTGCAAGTTTAGGAGGTAAGTTATGTATTAGTCCATCATAATATATGTATGTGTGTGATTATTTGACTTCTTAATGTTTTGAGAGGCAAAATTTTCAATTAAAATTTTCTATTCAAGTTTAGAAATTAAATCACTATTTTTTAGTTAATTCAGATTATTATTTTAAAAAAAATAGAATTTTTAATTAAATTTTCATTTAAATATGTTTTTGGCACTTAGTGTTTAGTATTAATAAGAAATTTATCTAGTCCATCATTTTGAGATTTGATTAGTTCTTCAATCCTTCTCTCTCTCTCTCTCTCTCTTTCTTTCTTTCTTTTTTTTTTTTTGCTATCTTTTTCATGAAGAAAAGTTTTTAAAGTTTCATTTTATTGAATATACTATAACTAAACTGGAATTATATGAATAAAAAACAAAAATTTTGGTTGAGCAAAAAATTATACAAATAAAAACCGAAGATTATATTAGTAGGTTATAAAAAAAAAAGTAACATCCATATGAAAAACACACAAATAAAATAGCAAACTACTAAAAAATTAGAACTAAATTAACTAAACAAAATGTGAATGACTGCCGCATGTTGCTAAATAGCATATTGGCATAACGCATGAAGTTGCAAAACATAGCCTAGGATATAACAACAAAGTGACACGCATGTATTATTTTCACACAAAGGGCCATTAGCAAAATTAATTCGACAGATTGGGATCTCATATGCTATTTCTTCTTAAGGCTCAGAAAAAATGGCGCCGTTTTTAAGGGTTTTTTTCTCCGGTTCTTTCGTCCTAGCTATGACTAAAACATGGTTACTAACTTTTTCTTTTTTATAAGAAATGGGTGAGCAAGTTGCAGTTGCGCGTTGGTGTCTGATAATTAAGTGTGGCTTTCAGACATATCAGTTAATTAGCTGAATCTATCACTACTTCCTACGAAACTCTATTTACACGCGACCCATATAAACGAAGACTCACTTTCTTCCTTCTAAACACAAATGAAGACTCTCTCTCTCTAGAAGAAAATGGAGTAATTGTTTTCTTTTATCTCTCGTGAAAGACATAATTACACCATCTTTGTTTTGTCCCAAATCAGTTAATTATTGGTTACGAACTTTACATAGTGGAATGATGAATAACCTACATTTGGAATAATCATCATATATCCATCGCTAATCAACATTTGAAAGCGAAATGTGACCAATGGGAAACACTAATTTTGCTTTAGTATCATGTTTGATAAGTGGTCTACATAAATGGAAAACCTTAATACTATAAAGAATTGTAAAGAGAAAAAAGTCGGTGGATCGCATCAGATTGTAATGATCTTTCAGATTGGTTCATGATACATATGTTTGATGGCATGGGACCTATTTCCAACTGGAACATTGCTTAGCATTCAATAAATAATCTTTTGCTAGTTGCAAGTTGCAACATATATATATATATATATATATAGATACAAAATTGGATGGTCTCTCATAATGTTCATATTAACCCAATTCACATCGGTGTTGGCAAAACTTGAACTTTGAAATTTTTTACAATGTCATATCATACGAGATTTTTTAATAACGCAACTAATTAAAATTAAATCCACAATTTGGTCTATATTCATGCAAAGGGTTGAATTTCTATATTAATATGCTTAGTGATAATAATAGCACATGTGTATGAAATTGCAATGTTATATCAGTTTGGACTCTAGATGCATTTCGTTGTTTAGATATTGTTCTCCATAATTTTCTTAAGAAATTTGGGAAAACAACGCCGTTCTTTGATGAATTTGGTGTGTTTGCGAGCGTGTCAAGCATTAAGATGTTCCTAAACCGAAAGATAGAATAAAAATGACACTTGAGATCTTAACTTCCTACCAAACGACTGAGAACGAGCAAATGGACGAACTCATTACTTTGGGTCTTTTGCTTCTTTGGAATAATAGCAAAACCACAATGATAAAATTGGTAAATTTATTAAAAGATAATTAATTGGTGGACAAAAAAAATTATTGAAAACAATTGATGAGAGGTTGATGAGAATACAAATGAACACAACTGGAAAATAATCAAAAACCCATGACATCTTAAAAGAGTCAATTGGAACCCATAAGGTCTGATATGTTTGTTTGTTCCGGGGGTTGAAAAAGAGGTCATTTTGTTGTGCATCTTGTATATATTTACACTGCTTTGCTTAATTTCTTTTGCCATCCGGGAATTAATTTTGATTCCACTAATTTCTTTGTAGATTTTCTTCCTCTTGGGAAACTTGGCTTCCTTTTCTATCCCTGATTTTCAGTAATTTAAGTGTTTAACTTGCCTTCTGCAATTGTTTATTCTGTAATTCATCTTGCTACCCAAGGCAATGTTTACAATTTTGCACCCCTAAGGATCGTTTCCTTGTTTTTTGTCACGACCCTTTGCGAGCCCGTGACTAGCGTACGAGGTGAACCGTCAGTGGGAGCTTGGTCCATCTTGCACAAGCCTCAAAGATCAGAACATATTATCCAAACGATTTAGATTATAAAACATTTATTAAAATATTTAATAACCGAAAACATAATAAATCAAATATATATAGATATAAATATACATCAAAATTAGTGCAGAAAACAATGGAACGTAAAACAAAAGCCAAAGTGGCAACCCAGTAACCCAACTACATCCCGATGCGAAGCTCTACAAAACAAAAAAAGGAGCTTGGACAAAAGGGCATCACTAATCAAAAGATGTCTCACTGGAGTCTGGATGCTGACAGTTGTCGAAGCCAAAAATATGTGAACCTGCTCAATAGGAATCACGTAAATAGAGAAACAAAAGGGGTTAGGGCTCAGTGAGGAATAACACTCCAGATCGCCTCATACGTGCCTCACAAAGACTGTTTTAAAAATAGTTCAAAATTTCACATGAAGATATAGTTTTACATACATATATATACACACTATACATATGTAATAACTTTTCAAAAATCCTTTTGCAAAAGGTTTGCATACAAAGCAATCATAAACTCAGAGGCGTATAAAACAATTTTCATTTTCAGAGTCAAAGTACATATACAAATATATGATACCAAAGCAGAAGGCGTGCATGTGGCACTAATAAAAAAGTATGTGGGCTTCACCACAATCCATATCAAATCATGTGCCGGATCAGGACACATAACTACCAGCAACCCTGATAGCTGGGTTTTATCAAAACATCAGTATACCAAATGTTACGTTTCACCCTATAACAGTAGGTGTCCCATATCAGAAAACAAAAGCATACTAATATATAGTATCAAAGTAGAGTATGCTTAGAAACATTAAAATCATAGAGGAGATATATAATACATATATATCAATTTCAAAGCAGAGTCCTGATTAATACACATAATCAATTTATCATTAGTCAATCCTTAGATTAGTTCATTTTCAAAGTATGTGTTATACACAACAGAAAACATATACATTTTGAGACACAACCTATGTCTGAAGTTGTTATTCACTCACCTGGAATTCCAAGTGCAAACACCGGTCAGGGCCCACTCGTTGGTGGCTAATCTCTCGGGCACGAATAGGAAGCTGAACAAAGCAAATATATATCCACAGATATATCAGAGTCAAACTCAAATGTGGTACTATGGCAATACCAGATGCATGAAGTGCAGATGCGGACTCTCGAAAGACCCCAAATGACCCAAATCGAATGATAATCTATCACTCTGGATTCAAAATACAGAATCTTCATAAAATTACAGTTTGGTCCTTGACCTGTGCAAAATTATGCTCTAGTCCCCGAGACTTTACAAATTAGAAAATAATCCTCTGACTATACTAGGATAGCTACCTAACTTTTTAAATAGTCAGAATTCCCAAAAGAGTCCCCGAACTCTCAAAAATCGACAAAATGCAAAATTACAAAATGAGCCCCAAAGGATCTCATCTTACTCGAATAACTCATGACTTATCGAGTAAGAACCTCCTATCTTACTCGAATAAACCAAGTTGTTACTCGAGTAAGACCAACATCAGCTTAGTCGAGTAAGAAGTTCGATTACTCGAGTAAGACAGCACATCGATTACTCGAGTAAGTTCATGAGCTTACTCGAGTAAGACACTACCCAGAAAACTCCAAAGTCGACCAAGTCTAAATTTCACCGATAAAAAACGATCTGAAACACCCACATTGTCAACAAACAAACTCATGAACTCAAATATATGGTCAAAACCATCAGAACAACTCAACAAAGACAAGAAATCACCCAAACCCGAAATGGTTCAAACTCATTTCTATCCATCCTTGATTCCCATGAATCTAGGCTACCTCAAGGTGTTTCTAGACTCCCAAAGCCACGATCTAACAAACCCCTAACAATACAAACAAGAGCCTATGAACAATTATTTAAAAACCCTAATATGAACATTCACGCAAGAATGATGAAAATTGAAGTAAAGAAGAGTTTGAAAGCTCAATCTTACCTCAAGGGATGATCTGGAACGAAGGGAACCAATGAAAATGACTTCTGGATGGATTGAAAGTGTTTAGAGAGAGAAATGAGAGTGAGAGAATGACGAAGTTGGGTGGCAGTATTTATAGACACCTGTCTAGATCCAGCGCTCACTCGAGTAAGCCTCAAGCTTACACGAGTAGGCTTACTCGAGTAACACATCTCCAGGTGTACTTCATGTTCATCCCAGAACACGACTTACTTGAGTAACACAATGGTCTACTCGAGTAATCGACACCCTATCTTACTAGAGTAACACATATCTTACTCGAGTAATTCCACATAGAAATCCAACAAATATTTCACTCAACACTCCAACCACCAAGATCAAAATAAGACTGAACGGAACACTACAGGGAATCTGATCACGACTCGACGGGGTATTACAGTTTTAATGTGCAATGATTTGGTTTGCTCCCCAAACATTTCCTTCTACTGCATTTTGTTCCTTGGAGGACAAGCCATCCAATTTTGTTGCGATTTGGTCTTGATATCTTGTCCATGATTTGCTCCAATCTTTCTTTCCTTAGGGATTTCCTTCATTTTTTTCCACAATTGCAAAATTATGGTGTATACATATACTAATAAACCATTTGGATATGCTCTAATTAAGGAGATTAAATTTTATTCCAATTGATGGTATCTATACAATGAAGACAAAGACATAAAATGAACATATCATAGTTTGAATTATTAACTTAATAGACATAGCAAAAATATCACAAAAGTAGGATCTAATTGTATGCCAATTTTGCAAGCTCTCTAACATCGTTATTAGTGACAATGATACGAGTTTTTGTTGTAGTCTATACACTTCGCCATCAGAGGCCGATAGTCTCTACTCTCTATGTAGAGAGATGGTGTGTTTTTGTACAACTAACTCTAACCTTATAGCATTATATACAAACATGTTCCATGGGCTTTCTTATATTCTCAAGAAACTCATAGTTCACTTTTATTCAATTAGCGTTTATGTTGAACTAAGGGAGGTTCACATTTAGATCCTATTATGTTTTTATGATGAAAAAAAGGATAGCCAAATAAGGGAACTCAAGTAAGGATTGTTTCTAAGAGATACACTGATTCATAAGTTACTAGAGTAAGGAAATTGTTACTCAAGTAAACGAAAATTTATAAGGAGCATGATCTAAGGAATCCAATCCCTAAGTGGAAAGATTCAGAGGGAATCAATTTACAATGGTCACATTTGGTGATTACTCGAGTAAGATATGAAGTTGCTTGAGTAAGTCAAGGCTAAAGATGAACATTGGAAAGTGGAGCTGGAGTTACTCGAGTAGAACAAAAAGTTACCTGAGTAAGTGCTGGAAAAAGAACTAAATTAGCTTGATTCCACACTTCAATGGTTATCTATTTATGTGGGTGTTTACTAATTTAGTTATTTCAACAAGATTAAATATCTCCTTTTAAAATAAGAGAATTAGTGAATGAACTGAGGACAATTTTGCAAAGTAAGAATGGAGAGCAGAAATTAATCTTTCGGCAGCATCAATGACAATAATGTTCTATCTTATTTTTTTCAATAACGGTTTCCATTTTAACTTTGCCCACTTGTAAAAAAAGAAAAAAATAAAAATCACTTTGACCTTATCTGAAAGCTTGACGTATCACGCGCACCTTGGTAAGCAGTGGCGGACGCAAAACAAAATTCAAACAGGGTCCCGACAGCAAATAAAGTGGTATTTTATAATTGGTAGAAACCATATGTTATATAATGTGTCAATTTCTTATATAATATTGTAAATGTATATAATATACCTAAATAAACCTTGAATAAGCTATAAATAAACCAAATAAACCATAAGTAAACTAAATATATGTATTATATAGTAAGAGACCACAGACTAGTGGGGGTCACGGTTATCTAATTTGTATGTTAGTTCAGGAAAAAAAATATTTTCTATTCGCATCTATAAAGTTAATATATCAATACGGTACGTTATGCTCAAGAATACACTATCTGTATTATTACCTCATTCCCGAAGTTGACTTGGTTACAAATACTGAATAAAAGGAAAATGGATTGGGTAAAACAAGATATATTACTAACTGATGAACGCTCAATTATACATATTTGTATTGCCGAATTCCTATTATTTTGGTTATAATTGAGTTGTTTTCATAGGTTCTGGTGTTTTGTTGGTTCATATTTTGTTTTTCAGACCATAATGCCTCATTGAGCCTTCTGACTTCTCCTTATTCTTGTTCAGGTCCTCCTGAACCTCCCTTTCATTTTTCTTCCTCTCATTGTCATCCTTGGTTCCCACAATCTTCATAACCTCGGTCTATAGTATGTATGTGTTCGCTTGCACGATGGTTCTGTCATAATCTTTGACTGGTCTAAAGATAACGACTCTTTTAGATGCATTGATCACGTTCTTTAAGCATTGCAACCACCGCCACTCTGGGTTACAAATCATAGACTTAAAGAGTGTCATTCTTCAATCTATCCACGTATTATCATAGAGTCTCCCTCTCACCCTTCCTTATGCTCAGCAAGTACATGGCGCCCTTGTTTCGCTTATTGTTAATGATGAAATCATTAATGAAATGCTTCCTTAATTGGTCGAAGCATGAGAGAGATGCCTCCTTCAGTCCATTGAACCATGAACGAGCATAATCCTTTAGTGTTATTGGGAAAGCACGACATATGATGACATCTTCCCTATCCGTGAAGCATCATGGTGGCTTCATATTTCGGAACATGCTCACACAGGTCCTCTTTTTCTGAGACGCTTAGCAACTGAAGCATCTTGAACTTTCAAGGAAGTGGTTTTCCATTAACATCCTTGGTGAATGGAGCTTTGGCTCTCTATTGTTCTTCCTCCACGGTAACCAACTTCTAATAGGTTGTATTCTATGCATGTTTTACATTGTATTTTAGGTTTGTTTTACATTATAAATCATTTTTATTCGTGTATTTTTATGTTTTTGTGCTTCTTTGGTGTTTTAGGTGGAATATTGGTGAAATATGAAGATTTGGAGTTGTTTCTTTGCGTTTGAGGTAAAAACTGCATTTCTGAGTGGCCATACCAAAGTTGACGCATTGACTAGAGTTGACCGCTTGCATAAGGAGCATGCTAAACTGTTGGGCCTCGTTTTTAGAGCCTCATAGAGATGCTCAAGGGTTCCTAACTCAGTTTTGCTATTGGATTAGGACAATTAGCTTTATTATTATTATTTTAGTTATTTTTGAAGGGAATTAGGTTTTCATAATTAGGAGATGTATTTAAACTAAATTCTCTCTCTCTTTCTCTCCCCCTCATTCTTTCATACACGCACAAGGAGGACAGACGCATCTCTCTGATTTTTTGTGTTCTTTCTCCTAGCATATGTAACTAAACTTTTTACTAGTTGAGGTATTTCTGAAGTTCGATTCGTTACAGTTATGAGATTTTTATTTTATTTGTTATAAAGAATTTAGAGTATTTATTCAATCTCTGTACCTTAGTTCCTTTATTATTATTCGTGTTCATTGCATGATTCGGCCGGTTGTGTGACTGAATGAATGATATATTGTTATTTATAATTGATAGTGCGTCACATTAGTTCTAATCTAGGTAACAAACAACGTGGATGTATGTGGTTTGGGCATTATTCATTATTGTGGGGTTTAATAATCTAGTTTAAATGAATTACAACGTTTTTGTTTTCATTTGTTAGGATAAAGGTCTCTTTAATTCGTACTGCTGCCATATATTAAATCCTGTCAGGGCGTCCCAGGGGTTGTCTAGTGGTTAGGAAAATAGTTTGCATGGCGTCCCATGACTATCGATAGATGAAGAAGAGATTGATTAATTAAGTGCGACACCATTAGCTATAACTCTACCTATTTGAATGCTTAATAAGTACCTTTTGTGTTTGTGATTAGCTAGTTGGATTGAACAGATGAAATACCTTGGCTAGGCATTTCTCATTATTGAATTCTTCTTACTTTTATCAGTGGTGTTTTCTACATTGCTGCGAACTTTAGTTTTTACTTGCTTTCAGCTTCACCTTTCAACTCTGCTTCATTTTACTTTTACGTTCTTGCAATTAAATAATTTTCACCAATCTATAAGGATTCACCCTGCTCACTGCTGTACTTCATTTTTAGTGTTCTCGAGCAGGTTAATTTTATTTTGATGGTTTGACACGCTATCAAATCAATGTTACAGATTTTTTTTAATTTCTTTACTACTCATCTTTTCTCTTTGTTGTATGTGTTCTTCTGTATCTGCAGATAGTCTTCTGTACGATCCAGAGATAGAAAGGACTACTAAACAGCTGAGGAAAGAAGCTAGATCATGCAAAGTACAAGCTTCTGGTTCTGTGACTTCAACGCCTGGATTGATTGAAAAATATTATTGATATTAATTTTGGCATAAAACCGAGACGTTGAGAACGTTCAAGCTCCTCATGTTAGTGATGTCGTAGCCCAACCTGAGTGAACTCTAAGAGATTTAGCTGCACCACCTATTGTTTAGCAACCCTTGTGCATTCAGTTCCAACCTTTGACTATTCTGTTTGAATTGAAGTCTAGCTTGATACAACTCTTACTAAGATTTCATGGAGTAGAAAATGAGGATCTGAATAAGAACTTGAAAGAATTCCATATTGTATGCTCCAACTTTAGACCTCAAGGCATCCCAGAAGAGAAAAGCAAATTGAGAGCCTTTCCCTTTTCATTGGTCGGCCAAGCTAAGGAGTGGTTATTCTACTTGTCGCCAGGTTCAATTAACACGCTATCAGCTTCCTTTCCTCAAGAACTTCCTTGACCATCTTCTTCATGTTCGCCATCTCTCGAACATTCATCGTGAACTGGTGCTCCACTTCAACCTTCTTCGGAGGAACCTTTGGTTCTCCTTTACAAGTGCTCTCCACCACTTCGGGGTAGTTATTCTTCTTGATCTCAGCACGGACTTCGGGCACTAGGTCATTAACGTGCTCTTATCGAGGTGAATGATTTTGGTGCTCGGGAACATGAGGGAGTCGATGGTGATTTTTGTGTGAAGCATAACATCTTTTTGTTGCTTCTCCACTTCGAGGATAGATGTGCAGTATGGGTGGAAGGACCGCCTGAGGAACAAACCACTGGAACAAGGCCACCATCTCGCCTAGGGCTCTTTGGTTCTTCTCATTATGCTTCCTTAACGTCTTGTGGTTAGCAAGTGGAATAATGGAGATGATGGTTCCTGATACTCGTATTCCAACTTTGGCACTAACTCCTCTCGTCTCCTCCTCTTGATGTTTGACCTGGTGGGAAGGTGTATGCACCATGGTGAATGTGGAAATAGATGGTGTTGATGAACTTCTAGAACATCGTCGATTATGGCTTTTCGTTCAGTTCCCCACAGATGGTGCCAATTATTGTTGTCTCGGAAAATGAACAACAAAAATAATGAATACTTAAATACTTGAGAGTCGTGAACGTTGCCTCAAGACCTAAAACACACAGAACGCGATGAGGTCAGGATGCTCTCCGGGGGAGTATCGGATGCTCAAGTCAATAGAGAAATCAACAGAGTATCAGTGTGTTTAGGAAGTAGAACATACTTCAACAAGGTGCCTCTAAAGACTATTTATAGGTGGCAAGTTGATGGATAATTATTAATCTCCTCCAACGTTCGTCTTAATGAAAATTGTAATGTTTCCGTTACAAATTTAAATACATTAAGTGTATTTTATTACTCATGTCATGTCACCAATAATGATTATAGGTAGCAATCATACAATTATTTTAGGAGACACCAAAGTACAAATACTGATAATCACATAACAATATATCAACATTGTTTGTACGTACTTGCGAGCTGATGGCATTAGCCAATCTGAGGAACACGAACCACAACCCCATTCTCATCAACCCAAACCCACACGCTATCGCATCGGAAGTCCTCGTGTACAGGAAACACCACCGCATGAACATTTGTTTTCTCCCTCTCTATCACCACTGCCGCCTAGTTCCCATTCGCTCCAAGCAGCTCCGGCCATGAGTCCTTTCCTGCAAGTTTCAATTCCAAATCCCATCAGAAAATGAAAAGTTATATTCGATTTGTATATTACTTTTTTTATTTTCAAGATTTGTATACTACTTTTTCTATTTTCAAGTTTCCAGTTATATAAATGGACCGTCTATAAACTGACCCTTACAAATGGATGCCATTAATTCTAAAAAAATGGACCTCTATTTCAATTTCAGGATTAATTTAAAAAATTGGAGTTTGTAGTGATGAATTATACACATTTACATGTTTGTTTCATGTAGATTGAGTTGGTAAATTTTAGAAATAAATTGTAAAATTAAATTGTATAATAAAAAAATAGAGAATAAATTTTTATAGATGAAGATTTGAATATTTGAATAGTTGCTTTTGTGCATGTCTTTTTAATGTGGTTGTGAACAAGTTGCAGCAGATAGAGCCGGTATATTTGACTAGTTACTTTTGTGTTCTATATCCAATTTTGAATAGTTAATCATGCATGCAATTTATATTTATTATTTTATGGGCTAATGTGAAATGCTGACATTGAATACTATCAATAATTCCATCTGTTTTATCTCATGACATTCGGTTGTTTAGTTCCAACAGCTATCTTATTTCACACCTTGCCTAAAATATGATGGCCATATGGAAGGTGCCAGACGTGCAGTGTATGTATTTCCTTGTTCTTTTATAACAGCTGTCTTTGTAGAAGCAGTATTCGGGGGCGTACTAGTCTCAATAAAAATTATAGGGTGCGGAAAATTTTCACTAATTAAAAAAATTTATCCAAAAAATATTTAACCATAAGATTGACCTTAAATTACTTTCAAAAAAATTGACCTTAAAATTTACAATATAATTTTTATAATTTAATTTTATATTTTTAAAAAATTACTTTCAAATGAAACGAGAGAATCGTGTTCACTGTCTTGCACTTATATTTGGTGAGATTTAACTCAACTACTTAAATTTGCACGTAATTAATAGTCACCCGTCGTATAATATATTCAAAATAAATAGCAATGAAATTAACTCTTATAGAAAAAACGCGGTAATTCTCATACGGAGGAAACTTTATTTATAGTTTTTTTTATAGGAAATACAATAACATTAAACCAATTCTGATAAGACCAGGATCACAAAGTGACTTTCCTCCAAATGTGGTTGTAATAATTATTCCTTTAGCCGACCCGAGGAGCTCGAGTCACCACCCTATGTTCGTTGACCCAAACCCAAACCCTGTTGCATCTGTAGTCCTTCGTCACCGGAGTCCCCTCCAGCAGTACAATCGCGTTAACGTTTGTATTCTCCCTCTCTATCACCGCCGCAACCTCGTCCCCATTTTTTCCGACTAGCTCCGGCCACGAATTCTTACCTGCAAGTTTGATCAATTCCCGTATTTACCATCAAAATTGAAAGTAGACAAGAATAAAACGTGTACCCTTATGCTCGTTTTTCAATTTCATAAACTTACCTGGACATCTCCGAGATGCCATTTTTTAAATCTTGGTATTAAGGATTGCTTGGTTTGAATATAGATTTGGTATTGAGGAATACTTG
The DNA here is from genome assembly GCA_948243855.1 of Flueggea neowawraea. NCBI lineage: Eukaryota > Viridiplantae > Streptophyta > Magnoliopsida > Malpighiales > Phyllanthaceae > Flueggea > Flueggea neowawraea. The sequence continues at coordinate 5,069 of CAODLS011001854.1, read as the reverse complement.
GTTAAAGATTTGGTGCTGCTAGTGAAGTTATATATAGCTGGCAGTTCGGGCAACAGGGTCACGACTCACAAGCAATATCTTTGAATAGAGCCAAACGTCAAAAACTACTGCAGAAAATTTTCATGTTAATTATATACTATAACATGTTTTAGTATTTTAAATTATATTTGGCCGGTTTTTATACCTTAATGGTATATGTATAATCACATATTAATTATGACTAAGTCAAAAACTACTGCAGAAAACTTTCATGACTGCAGTCACAGATCAGATTAACAGAATCTTAAAATAAATTTAAAATACTGAGATTTTGGATGTAGCCCTTTTAATATTTACGTATAGATTTGAATTTTGCTCCATTAATATAGCGACACCATTTTAATATCGATTATATGTCATTTAAATATTGTAAATTGATCATTTACAATTATGTTGCTTTAGTTAAGGTTTTATAAATTTTGTGTTAAATCCTTGATATTGGAGTTTTGTTCAACTTCTTTAGTGAAATTCTCTTAAAAGAAATAATTTTAACATTCGACTTCGACATTTTACCTTTTTTTTTTACAAGTTATCATTTTTGTAGTTTTATTTATCTAGAACATGAAAAATATTCTAGAAAATTATGAAAAATTATGTGTATAAAGTTCGAGAAAACTATGCTTATAAAAAACCATGAAAAATATCCTATAGACCTAAGAAGAATAACTCAAAGAGTTTCTGTTAAATCGTTAACGATATTATTCTCTAAAATTTATAGATCGTCTTCTTGTCCATCTTGGTTAACTACTGTCAATTGCGACGTTTTACCTACTTCAATCGGCATTTGTTTGTCGTAGCTCCTTTATATAAATGTAATGCAGGTCTTGCCAAAATTATTGATGTCAAAATATTGCTGATTTGTTTGAATTTGACTTGGATTTATATACGCTCTTAGCTACGTGATGCTACTGTAGAGCTTTAATAAGCAGCATATCATGCTAAGCAACACGTATGAAGTGTAGGTGTATTGACTATGTTTTAGACAATTCACACTTGTTTGCTATGCTCAAAGAAAAGACGTTGTATCTCTTCCACGAATTCAACCTTCCACAATATTTATATGCAAAAAGTCTAGCAATTCCATTTCATTTGTTTGAATAGATTTAGCCTTATCCATTTGAATCAACGCACGAATTAGCAATTCCTGTTCATTTCTTTGAATAGATATACCAACCCACTTATATATTAATAAGTGGAACGAGTAGTGATCCGATAAGATTCGTATAGGTTGTATCGTGTCCTTTAATTTAGTTGGACCAGCATGTCGGTCATAGCACAATTAGGTCATGACACATCTATTGTTCACATTAAGCAATAGTTATATGCCAGTTTAAAAATAATGTAGTCCCACCCTAATGTAAACGTAAGAATTTGGACCTTAGGATCACTTTCTAAACATCCTCCTGCGATAATCTTGAGCTCCTTGAAATCTAGTCCTCCTGCTACCGTTTCCTTGGCCAAGAGTTATGTTCAAAATCATTTCCCTATTCTCTACTGCATAAAGTCCCACCCTAATTCTGCATATTGTAGTAAGATATTACAGAGTACCAAAATTAAGAACTATAGTATAGATACACAAAAGAACTCAAAAATTAGTCACAACAAAAATCAAAACTCAACTACTTGGTGAAGAGCCAGAGAATCAACATTCAAACAAATCTACATTCCTTAGATCAAATAAGTTAGAGGTAGAAAATTTATGAAAAATAGATAAAAAAAAAAAGGAAAAGAAAAAACAATAACAAGGCAAATTTACACTTCTTTGTTTATTAGGCAATCATATCAAAAGTTCAATTGGACGAGTCTAACAAGTCACGATCATCATTTCCCTTCAAACATTTGACCTCACCTCTCTAGTATAACGGTGGCAGTTGGTCAAACGTCGACGAGATCGATTAACTACTTATCTCAGAAGTACGTGTAACCGTACAATAGCATGACTTTTATATTAAATAAAATGTCATGATAAACAAACAAAATTGCTTCGTGAGTTGTCAACTTAATAAAATAATTTTTTGGTGTGGAAAATATATAAATGTGAATGTGAGTTTTGTGAAGAAATTGGAGGGAATTTGTGTTGATTTCATTAATTAATCAAATGTGTGTGCAAGAGCTAATTATATACAGTCGTCCTTAACAAACTAAGCTAACAAGCTAACCGACTTAACACGTGTAATTACAGATCCTAACACGTGTTTGCTGACTCATCAATGCTAACTCAACTCAGCTTTAGAATCATAACAAGTTAAAAAAAAAAAAAATTGTTGATGAGATCTGTTTGTATTTTGCTCTTACTGGTTATTCTACTTAGATTGAGCTACGAATGGAGGGTTCTGGTTGAAATGTTTGCAACAAACATTTTAGGGTTCTGTGTTTAATCTTAGTACATATAAACCTGAATCTTTAGAGAGCATAAGCAAATTTGCTGCGTCTGCTATGACTTCCTTTGATTTGTTATGATAGTGCAATTTAGCCCCTTCACATCTTTGAAATGGTTTCCATTCAAATAAATGAAAATATTATTAATTCTTTTTTGCATATTAGAAATGCTGAATGTAAATTACAGGACAGAACATACCTCCATCGAAAAGATAGACCAAGTGGTAACCATCCTTTATGTATACACTAAAATATAGATCAAACTGTGGTATACACGATTAAATCTGATGATCACATCCGTTAATGATGTTGATCCAAACTTTTTAGCGGACAATTAGATTCGTGTGATTGGTGTTTTTTATTCGAAGAATTGGTATTGGCCTTCAAATAAAATGAGATTCGAAGTCTAATCCAATGGGTATGAATACACGCCTCAAGATAAAAACAATAATCACCCATTATTTTATTTGAAATCCAAGAGTACCATGTAGACATCTTTATTATAAGCATAAAATATGCTTAATTTACATTATTAAGAAAAAAAATAAACAAATTATTTTTTTTTACAGCTCCCCAGCTTGATTATGCATATATAATTGTAGAGGCCTAGCATCTTATAGTCTTAACCGATTTGAGGAGTCTGTTTCACGATTCCATGCTTGTCAACCCAAATGCGGACCCTGTCACAACGGTAGTCCATAGTCACCATCATTCCTTCCTTCACAATTTGGACACTAACCTTGGGATTTTCTCTCGCAACTATTCTCGCCGCAACTTCTCCGTGCACTCCTACCAGCTCCGGCCATGAGTTCTTTCCCGTATCTGAGTTTAATATGCAAAGTAGAGAATTAATATAATGAACATATAACTACATATTGATTGAGCTAGGCTGACTTGTAACTCAATGTGTAATTGATTGGACAACTTGATTCGTAAAAAAGAAACATTAAATAAAACACATATTGGAATTAATAACTGAATCTTGTAAAATACTATATTCTAGCTATTAAGAGCAGTATTTTCTAAAACTTTTACGTAGCATTTTTTGATTCGTTTTTTTATTTTTAAACTATTATATAAAGGATTACATGGCATTTTATTCATTCTCTAGAATTAGATTTCCAAAGAATAGTAGATTGAGTAGTAGACAGTAAAAGCAATGATAGATTGCATAATGAAAAAGTAGAGAGACCAACACATTTTTAAGACTATAATGTATTATGTTATGTCAATTTATGAAAAATCTAAGGGGGGAATGGAGGAAGAGTATGTTGCTCACCCTGGCAATCTGTCATGGTTCTTAGCTATCGAACGTCCTCTCTTGCTTGTTGTGAAGGCTGAAGAAGAAAGCTTGCTATTTATAGAGGAGGTGACGTGACATGTGAGAATTTGTGTTAATTATTTTGTTTTTTGTAATAATTTTGCGTTGTTTCTTCTGGCTTAATTTTCTAGTATATATGTTCACGTTCAGGAACGCCCGCCGGAAAGTTTGATGCACTTAATGTTGGGTAAGGTCAACTTCTGAGATGGAAATAAATATTCGGTTGCGATAAGAATCAAAGTATTAATTCAAAATGTCAACAAACAACTATTACAATTTGATAGACCCTTCAATCAGTCTTTTTTGAAAACGCTTACGTGCCGAACTTCAAGACAAAAAAATTGTCTGGAATAATATAAATGTCCAACAGCCTATTTGCTCCATCTCCTAAGTTAAAATAGAAAATAAGTATTTATCTCCTTCTAAGAGGCTCCATCTCTGCTAAGTTAAAATAGAAAATAAGCCTATTTATCTTCTTCTAAGACGCTCCTCATTCCTCAAATAATAAAAGAGAGAAACAGCCCCTGCTTAATTGTAAAGACGCACAAAATGACACTTTATATATATATATATATATATATATATATATATATATATATATATATATATACTCTCTGTACCATATTTATAAGTTATTAGAGCGAGCACAAATTTTTAAAAATAATTAAAATGAAGAATTTAATTAATTATATATAATACTAGTGTTACAATCCGAGAGTTGCCGCGGGAAGCTAATATAATGGTCGCAATAATTATATTGTATTATTGTATGATAATGACTAAACCAAAAACTAGTGGGTGGGTGTTTTTTTTTTTGTAAAAAAAATTGATAATTCACACTTTGAAAAAAGACATGTCATTTTTTCTATCTTTTCATTATAAAGACAATCTTTTTTTAATATTTTATGAAACAATTTACTTCTTTGCAATTTATCTAAAACAAAAATCATCATAAATAAGTTAGTTAGCATATTAATTAAAATAATAAATCTGTGTTCTTCTATATTTAGTTTGCTTGTTTAGCTTAGTTTTGAAAGTATAAATTGGTGGGTTTAGTTTTAAAATTGTGCAATCTTCATTTGATTGGGTTTTGTCTGGCTTCAAAGTTTTTTAAAATCGATATTGCACATCTATAAATATCTCTAGATAAAGAAAAAAAATCATTGAATTGGTTTAAAAATTCATAAAATTTTATTAATTCTGGATTGTTGTTAGTATTTTTTTAGTAAGTATTCTTGTTAGTAGTTAATAGTTATATAAATTGTGGTGATATTAGTAGTGAGAAAATATATTTAAAAATGGATATTTAAAAATTTAAAATGATCATATT
>CAODLS011001850.1:0-20721 GCA_948243855.1 Flueggea neowawraea | reverse complement strand
TTGTTATCCAAGCACCTCTTCGAGCTAATTGTTTGTTTGACAAACATCCGGTTGGTTTTGTTTTTATTAGCACCTCATGAGCTCTTTTCGGGCCCACTTTGTCCTAAACACCACTCGAGATTTTCTAAGCAGCTCCAAAGTATTGGAGAATTTCGGTCTATACTTTCGATAACGTTTATGGAGCGGAAGCGACTTTAAATGTAAGAGAAAAATTAACACCAAGATTTAGAGTGGTTCGGCTAACTCGATGCTTACGTCTACTACCTAAGTCTCACCATTTAGGATTTCCACTATAACGGTGATTAATTATGGATCAATCCAATAAGACTAATACATAAGGTTGATTCCGGCTCAACACCTCCAAAGCCAACAACAAGCTTGATTCCGACTCACATCTCTAAAGTCTATAATGTTGTTTTCTATAGGTTTACAAAAAACATATCTATCGCCAATCAAATATTTTGTTTGTTACAAATATGTGTTCCCAAAACACAGATTTAAAGCTAAGCTCAAACCAAAGTATATTTGCAAGTGAGTAGCTCAAATGGGTTAGAAATGTAGAAGTGAGAGAAACAATAAAAGCAATATATAGCAAATGACTCTCTTGACTTCTTTCTACTATGAGACGTCTATTTATAATCACTCTTAAAGATATAGCTGTTGGAGCATCGAAGTAGCTGTTGTGAGAAACAGACGAATTTTGTTTTAATTGACGTCGCCTTCAACAACGTGCGTTGTACATCCTCTACGTGCATTGTACTTTGTTCCAACTGAGTTATGCATAACTTAATAGCAATTCTATACGCCTTGTAAGAACTCCAGCAACCACTGCCTTGATTGGATTGACATCTACGTGACTTGTACACATTCTACGTACGTTGATCATATATCAACGTGCATTGTGGATTGTTCTACGGGCTTTGATCTTTGTTCCAGAAGATGCACATCCACCCAATGATTCTTCAACGTGACTTGTACCTTCTGCAACGTGCGTTGTCGACTTCATCTCAAGATCACACCTTTAATCCATGTCAGCGTGTCAGAGAATATTCAAATTCAAATCTCGAGGAGTGTCTTGGCTTTGTCCTCATTTGAAACTCGTCAAAGTGACTTGTATTCCTTGTAACGTGCGTTGATCAAGACTTGATGCTTACTTCCTTCTGGAATGAATGATCTACACACGTTGCATTCTTTGTATCGCGCCTTAACGTGATTTGCACTAGCATAATGTGCTTTGTATCCATATTTCATCAAATCTGTAACTTAGCACATTTTTCATAGATGTTTTGTAATTACCATCATCAAAACTGAACTTAACATAAAACTCTTGTCTTTCAAAAACACCTCTTGAGCTTTTCTTTTCACAATCCTCACGACTCTCGGGTTTGCTCGCTTGCCCTCCCGATAAAAAGAAAATATTGCTTCTGCTCAACCACGTCACCTTTCAAACTCAACCAAGTATCCGAGAAAAAGGCACCGAGTCCGAAGACGTCACCTGTCAAACCTTTTATTATTTTGTTTTTTTTAACTCACAATCTTCAATTTTCGGACTTGATTTTTTCCAAACATATTTTGGTCGATTTGATAACTTAGATCTCGATTATCAATTCTCTAACCGAAAATCATGTCGTTTTCTTTTGACAAGATGCAACTCTCGAGCTTTCTTTTCTTCTCTAAGCTCCTCTCGGGCTGGTCCTTGTTATAACCTTCGCAATTCTCGGGCTTTTCTCGAGCTTTTCCTAAGCACCTCTCGAGTTTCCTAAGCACCTCTCGAGTTTGCCTTTTCTATTCTCGGGTTCTATCATTTTTATCTCAACTTTCGAGGTCGCTTTTCTATTCTCGGGTTCTCTCATTTTTATCTCAACTGTATAACCAAAAAACATATTTGTTTTTTTTCCGCTGCAACTTTCGAGCTTCTTTTTTCTCTTTTTCCCACATACTTGTCGAGTTTGGTAATCAAGCTTCGAGGCCAAAAGCTGGAACTTGACAACGTTATACACTTTGCACGGCTTCGGTCGATCCAACCAATCCAATGAAACTTTCGAATACATAGTCTCGGGAACCATTCTCGAGATGGCCTCAACGAGCGATCATTTCACAAATGTTCATGGACGTTTTCTCGACTTCTCTGTGCTTGGTTTTGCAAGATTTACTCTCCTTTTCCTGACGAGCCCTTTTCTTGGTGCTTGACTCCAATAACACGCCTCGACAGTGCATGTTGATAACATCACGATGGCAACACGCATACAGGACAACCGTGAATTAAAAGACCAGGAATTTAAAAATCTAACTAAGAACCACAATTTCGATTAAGTGCCCAAGATGTATGTAATTCACAAAATTATTTACACGTGCATGTGCATGCAAAATTGCCACCATGCTAGTAAATAAAGTATGAATTACATTGTCAATTTCATTTATCGTCCCATTTAATAAGTGGCCGTTGCACTCGACATGCATTATAATAAACCAAATGTAATTTGGTTCATATACACTCACTCGACCAATCAATATAATTCCACCTCGTGCCTCTTAATTCCAACTATTTCTTGATTGGTCGCTTCCCGATTGTTGTTGTTCTCGGCTTCGAGGAATTGTCAATTTTGTGAACACTGCACTTAAATAAATTTGTGGCTTTAATTCCAACGAATTCTTGATTGGTTGCTTCCAAAATTGGTTTGACCAATCTTGCTAGCTCAATGTTTTCAATCATGAGGTCTACCACGAAAAAGATAAGACTTAAGCATTTCAAAGGGTTGGAGCGTTGCAAAGACCAATCATTGATTTTCTCATAAATTTCTCTATTTATTCTAGTGAGCTCTTTAAATTTTGGATATAGAAGATCCAATACTTCTTTGCCCACTACTTTGCCAAACGTTAGGATCTCTTCTTTGCCCAATAGATGGATCTTTGGTAATTTTTCTACCAACTGCTCAACATATTTTTCCATATCTTGGACGCAAAAGATTCCTCCAATTCATGGATCTCTGGCATGCTTTCTAAGCTTTGCTCAATGTGTCTCTCCACATCTTGCGCCTTTGCTTCGAAGCATGCCATGAATTCGTTGATCAAACATTGACATGTCTTCTCAAATTCGGCTTGAAGGCGTCGGCTTGTCTTTTCCAATTTGACTTGAAAATCCTTCATTACATCCGCAAAAAGCATAGAAGATGAATTTTCACTTCGAGTCACTCGCCTTTCCACAAGCCTCCCTCTATGGTCGCCAATTTGTTTTCTCGCTTTTTTGATCCCGATGGGGCCTATCTCGAGAGCGGTTATTTATGTTGAAGGGTTTGTATTGCCTAGAAGCTTAGGACTTTCCATTTGAGATGAGTGAATGAAGAACAATGGTGAATTTTATTAATACCAAGAACAAGTACAATAAAACAATTGCTAAGTTACTGTTACTCCTAGTTACTTGAAAGTAAATGACTAAATTAAAGCTGAACAAATGAAAGATAAATGTAAAGACAAAGATAATTGAAGTTGTGATGATGTGTGTCTCTCTCTCTTGTTACCAATCCTTCCTTTTATAGCCTTTACAGTAACTTGTGTCTTCATATTCTTCACTTTTCTTGCTACTATTACTCCATGTCTTGAGTAGTGCTCTCACTCTGTGTTGCACCAAACACCCATTATGGTTTATGTGACCACGTGTAAGCAGTAAAATTTGACTCCACTTTTATGCATGGTGGCCAATCATATTTGATGTGTTTAGTTAGTGGCAACACCTTTAAGCTCATGAACGTCTGGATTCATGTCTTGGCTCAACGAGACCTCTCGAGATAACAATAAATTTGGTGATAACAAATTTATTATTTTCTTAATTTTTGTGTAAAAAAAACATAACAATCTTATGGACCGGAAGAAGTAATAAAAAGTAATAAATGAACTTCTTTTATATATATAATTACTTCTATGTCAAAGTCTAAAGCACAATTTAAAAGGGAAAAAAAAGAGCTAGAGGGAACGGGATAAGTGGGAAATGGCCATTCTTCATTGAGTGTGAATATAATATTTGTTAAGGAAGTCCAAGTTAAAATAATAAAACCTAGGTTTTGATCCAATACATAGATATATAAATATATCTCAAAGTTAAATTTCCACTTTGGTAATGATATCCCATTATAGAATTCAAAGTCATCATCATTCAATATTGCAAGTGGAGAAACTTCCTCAGCCACCATCACCACCACAACCCATTTTGCTTGACCCACACACCTTTTATTTTTCCCTCACCATATATTTGTCTTCATTCATCATTTATAGTTCCTAAATCTTGCAACAAATATGACACAATAATGTTCCATTAATTTATTGGGTTTAGCAATATTGTAGTACAACATGATGATAATGTAGCAAGCTTAACAATCAAACTAGTTTCCACTCTCAATATATATCATAATGCAAATGAATAATTGATTATGATCATTTTTGTATTTTTTGTTTGATTATAATTTAAAATTTTGTAAAATTAATTTTACAAAAAAAAATTTACTCAAATTAAAAAGAATTATAGTTTTTAGTAAGCCATAATTTTGCAACAACGCTCTTATTCATTCTGAAGTAAAAAAAAAACACTTCTGTCTTCATAATATTGCCTAGTACAATTTTGTTTTCAATTATATATAGATAATGCTAAAAAGAAAGGAAGATTGCTCTCAGTACAATTTTGTTTTTAATTATATATAGGTAATGCTAAAAAGAAAGGAAGATTGCTCTCAGTTATAACAATTTGGAAAAACTTTGGCTTCCAATTAATATTTTTGTTCTATATTATTTATTTACCATGATTCCAATGAATATTAACCAACCAACTAATTTCATTAAGATTTCATGTTTCTTTTGATTAATTGGAGATCTTCTTTTGGTGTCACACCCGAATTCCTTGAACCCACTTTTGCAGCAACATTTATTTGATATATAGGGTGGTACTCCAATGAGAACTCTTAAAAGGAGTCGTCATTGAGATTTATTTGTAAATTAAGTAATTGAGACTCATATTAAATAATTTCGGTAACAATTAAATAATACTTATAGTTACTTATCTATCACAAAATTAAGTAATCAATCAAAATTAAGTAATTAATTAAAATTAAATAACCAATAATTAAATTAAATAACTACATCTAAAATTAAGTAATTTTTAAAACTATAATTAAATAAAAAAAATTTAAAATTAAATAATTAAAATTAAAATTAAATAATTTAAATCTTCAATAAAAATTCTTTTCACAAGTCTTTATTAGAATTCACTTTTTATAGGCTTTTTACTCCTATTTTATACTATTGACTTTTAGTCTTACTGTTTTAATCGCTATCTAAACTTACTGCTTTTCCTTAATTCATCATCATGTCACTTTTTATAGGCTTTTTACTCCTATTTTTTTTACTATTGACTTTTAGTTTTACTGTTTAATCCTTATCTAAACTTATTGCTTTCCTTAATTCATCATCATGTTGTCTAATAAGTCTTATGTTTTTTTTTTGATAAGTCTAATAAGTCTATGTTACAGAAGATTGGGGGAAAAGTCTATGTTACAGAAAGACAACATCACTACTAGTTAAAAATTTCTAAAATTACATAAACAAATATAGATTTAAAAACATTTTTATACAGAATGAATAATATTTTCATTATAAATACATAGAATTTAGAAGGAAAAAATAATATTTACAATTTTCAATACATTTATCGCTGCTATTTTTCCAGTTAAACGTGGACATAGTATTATCATGCTTTTGAGTTTTGTGCTCGTGTGACGATAAATTGTTGATACAACAGTGTCGTTGACCTCAATATTTAATTAAAACATCAATAGTGATAGATTTATAAATTTATACATACATACATATATACATATTAAGCCTTTATCAAGTTTTAGACCTTGCGATAAAAATTAAAAGAAAATGTGCTACAATATCAGACGTGTATTTTCAGTTTAACGTTTATTGTTTTCACCTTGCATGTATCTATTTGATTAAAGAATTAAATCAATTGGCAAAGGGTTATCACAGTTTAACTAGAGGTCTTGAGTTCGAATCTTGGGTACATAACAACGCAAGTAGTAAAAATTTCACCTTTCGAGGTGCAAGCTAGCTCCTAAACGCGGATTAATCTGATACGACCATGGCTTAAAGGTGTCCGCCCCCGTCTAAGATACCGCGTGGTCGTGACAAAAAACTTTGAGGAACCGAGTTCAAATCGTGACATACTTATAAAAAAAGTTCAAGTTCAAATTGCGACATGTATTTAATTGATTTTTTTATCAGCATTTGAGGGTTCTCGATTTGACTGATTTCACAATCTTGGACTCAATTATCAAATACGAGATATAATGAATCACAGACATTTAAAAAAAACTAAGTGTACCCACACAAACAAACACATTTACTACAAATTAATATCTCATAATTAGTAGCTCTAATCTAGAAGAAAGATCACATTCATGGATTGATTCAATTTAAAAACCCATTAAATTGGAGAAAGAAGGTAACAAATATTGTTTAGGATCCTTAAAATCAATGGTTTGATTTGATTATGATTTGAATATATGTGTATGGTCGTGAGTTCCAATTCCAATTAATCCATTTAGAATTGTTGTAATGTAGTTTAGTGGATTGTCTCTTATTACATGGTGGACCTTTTGGTACCATGCATGTTTTGTTGGCTTGTAATGCTGTCCACTTCACTTGCTTGGAACCATTCCTTCTTGTCTCTACTCTGATTTCAGGTCCCTTTTTTAATCACATCAATGTGGAACTTTTTAGTTACTAATCTCTTCTATTGTTTTCACCAACCTAATATGCACAGATAGCTATTTCATGCCCGTATGGATATGTTTCGGGGAAAGGCTGGGATAGACCCCTGCACATGAAATGTGTGAGAAAATTCTAGGATCCTCTTTGATACCGAAATTAAATTAATATGAATAGTGACGATGGAGGGAGAGATGAGTATATATGAAGAGATAACATAGAAATGAATAGTTTATTTATAGTAAATTTAGAGATTATTTATACGTTAAAAAATTTACGGAGTAACTAATGTGTTCGTCAATCGTCGGCGGTTTTGGACTTGAGGTAGTTTAAGATCCTCAGGATATTAAACTAAGTCGGATTCCTGACATTAATATATATTTCGGTTTGATATGGATAATTAAGCGTTGTGATATCCGAGTGTCAGAATCTGGGATTTTAAGGATGAAGGCAGAACCGAGTGAGCGCTCTTAAGGATGAAGGGGGAAATGGATAACACAAGAAGAGGATCTACGATCATATGTTGCTAGTTTCTTTGGTAAGCTATACGAATCAACAACAAATAATGTTATTAATGAGGTGCTTTAGGGAGTCCCTGCGTTGGTGGATGAATCAATGAACGAAAGTTTAACAAGGCTTGTATCTCTCGAGGAGATTAAAGAGGCACTCTTCATTATGAAGCATCTGAAAAGTCCCGGCCCGAACGAACTTACTGCAAGGTTCTATCAGAGAAATTGAGAGATGGTCAAGGACAACATTTTTGAGGAGTTTTTTTGATATGGGATCTGCTCAAAGCTTTCAACAAAACAAGTATTGTGCTCATCCCTAAGGTACTTCACCCGGACACTATAAAACACAAAGGTGCTTGTTCTTAGAATCAAATAATTTTTGAGCAGTCTAATTTCTCCCACCCAAAATGCATTTGTTCCTAGTAGAATGATTCAGGATAATATTGTAGTTGTTCATGAATGCTTGCACTCTATGAGACTAAAGAATAGAAGGAAGGGGTCATCCATGGCTTTGAAGTTAGATTTGTATAAAGCTTATGATTGTGTAGAATGAGAATTCTTGATCGAACTTTTGAGGAAGATGGGGTTTAATGATAAATGGTATGGGTGGATAGCTGAATGTATTTCAACAGTCCAATATGATGTTATTTTCAATAGTAATTTGTGGCTACTATCAATCCAAAAGGGGGATTAAGGCAAGGTGACCCCTTATCCCTTTATTTGTTTTTGTTTGTCTCTGATGCCTTATCTAGGTTTATTGATTTAAAGAAGGGGAGAGACCGTATACAGGGGTTCAAAATTAATGTAAGAGCTCCAACAATCACCCATCTCCTTTTTGCTGATGATATCTTTGACTTTGCCAAAGCGGACCTAGCAGAGGTTGGCGTATGGATGGACACGCTTAATCTCTTTGCAGAGGTGTCGAAACTGAGAGTCAATTATGATACGTCTAGTGCCATCTTCTCTCCATTTGTGATGTTAGACCTGAAGCAAGCTATTTTACAGAGGATGGGATGCAAGGAATAAGCTGGCCAGGAAACATACTTGGGATTACTATCGACATGGGGGAAATCCAATTTACAAATTTTTAATTACATTGTTGACTGTGTGAAGTCCAAAGCTAATGGTTCGAAGGAGAAATTATTATCTCCAACAGGAAAGGAAGTGCTTGTAAAATATGTTCTTCAAGCCCTTCTTGCCTATGCTATGAGTATCTTTAGGTTTCCTAAGGAGATTGTGAGGAGGCTAGAGGAGATTGTACGTAGATTTTGGTGGGGCACGAATTTGCAGAAAAGAACAGTACATTGGGCGGGATGGCATAAGATGACTAAGAGGAAGACGAATGTAGGACTAGGTCTTAGAGAAGTGGAGATTTTCAACCAAGCTTTGTTGGCAAAGATGGCTTGGAGGATAATAAAGGAATCGGATGCTTTGTGGGTACAAATTCTGCAAGCTAAGTATTTCAAGATGGTGATTTTCTTGGATATCAGTTGAAAACAAACTACTCCTGGGTATGGCAAAGCATCTGTTGGGGAAGAAAGTCCTTAAAAGTAGGATTGAGATGGAATATAGGGGATGGTATCAGAACTGCAATTTGGAACACACCTGGGATCCCAACAATCCCAGGTTTCAAAGTTTTTACACCACAGCCTGATGATGTGGGTCTATGGTGGGTGGCGGACTTATTGTGCACAAATGAGCCTCGTTGGGATCTTAGCAAGTTGAGAGAGTTATTCACAATGAGGGAGGTGGAAGAAATACAGAAGATTCTTGTAGCAGCAAACAAACCAAATGTACTCCTTTGGCACTATGACAGAAGAGGGGCTTTCTCTGTGAAATCATGCTACCATATTCTTTAGGAAAGGGTGGAGCGTGAAAGAAGAGGAGCCAATAGAGTGCAAGTAGGGGATAAAAAACAAGATATATGAAATCATATTTGAAGCTACAAACACCTCCAAAATTAAGGCATTTTATATGGAAAGTAATGATGGATGCGATTGCTACCAAAGGAAATCTTTTTAAAAAGGGTATGGTGGGAGAAAAGACTTGTCCAGTCTGTCTTAATGGGGACGAGTCCATTGAGCATGTTTTCTTTGAATGCCCTCACACGAGAACTGTGTGGCTGAGTTGTCCTCTCTCGATTATCATGAACTCAGGATTAACAATCTCATTCATTGAATGGTGGAATAGTTTAAAGAAGGGAAGTGAACGCACCAGGAATAGAGTCATGGAGCAGTGCCTGTTGTTTGCTGGCAATTATGAAAGACTAGGAATGAAAAAGTTTTCAATGAGGTTGAACCAGATCTGAGGCGGACACTTAGTAGAATTATGGAACAACTCAATGAAATTTCTCTAACGGACTAGGAGGAGCAGCCGTAGGATCGATCTACTCAAAGGACTCAAAATGGTGGCTCTAAAATGGATGTTGGAACAATTAAGATCAATTGTGATGCTGCTTTCTCAATGGAAACATGATTGGCTGGGATGGTGGCCATTGCTAGAGATCATACAGGAACACTTGTGAAAGGGATCGAGCAGACAAAGACAATGTTGAGTGCGACAGTTGCTGAAGCAGAAGTGATCAAGATGGCTCTAGTGTTGGCAACACAAAGACATTGGAGGCGGATCATTATAGAAATTGACTGTAAAATGGTTCAACAAGAAGAGTGTACACATGGGGATAGTGCTTATTGGGAAATCTCAAGTGTTATCAGAGAAGTCCAGCTTCTAAAGCAAACTTTCCAACAATGCCAGGTGGAACCGGCAAATAGAGTGGCAGATTATTGGGCAAAATTATATTTGAGTTCTTATTTACCTTTTGATTGTTTTGTTAATCCTCCTAAGCCTGTTTTAACTTGGCTCCAACGGGAGACCTATCAATGAAATGATTTCTTCCTTCTTTGTCAAAAAAAAAAGAATCTGGAATTTTACATTGAGGTGATAACAATCAACATATACTTAACAGGGTGAGATCTATATCTGAAGAAATGTCAGGTGGATTTTCCAAATCGGGTGAATCGCAATTTGTAAATAAGTTTGAGGAGAGTAAAAAAGGGGAATGATCTACTTACACTATATGTAAATTTTTTCAACTTATACCAAATCTTTACCATTCATTCTTTTAGATCTTATGGTCATTAAATATTGACAAAAGTGGGCAATATATGTGACAATTATGGATAATATATCTAAAAGAATGGATAACGATGATTTGATCTAAGTTGAAAAAAATTTAAACTTAGTATAAGTGAATTCCTTCCCATAAAAAAATGTTATTACATCAAGAATGAGGATAAATCGGTAAATATGAACTTAATTTTGAGCCATTTTTTAAAAGGATAATTTTCAGTGTCATTATTCAATTTTAATTTTTATGCAAAATTAATAATTCTTAAGTTTATTTCAACAATAAAATAATAATGTGACATAGTTTTCTCAGTCATCAGAAAATGAATTAAAAATAAAAAAAATCACTGATTTAATCCTAAAAAAATGTATACCAAGTTAAACTCAAATCATATTTGATTATAAATTCAAACACTATGATCATTTCCAACATAAACAACAAAAGGAATGTTGTGGAAAGTGAAGAAAACTTAATCAACAAGTAGAAGCATATATTTAGAATGAAAGAAAAAATGTGTGAAAGTCCAAATAAAAGATAATATTTAGAGCAGAAATGGCAGCCATTGAGCAAACACAATCCAGATAGTTTGACTCAAAAGGAAATTCCAAGCCACCAAATTGTCATTGTCATCAGCTACATATCTCAGAAATTCCACTACCCACTAACCAGAAAAACATAATAAAAAAGATATCACTATTTTTGCATCGATTCTTGTCCATGTCTTCCTTATATTTGCCAAACTTATATGACTTTGCATTGCTTTGAATCTTATTTCAGAAACTTCGCTCCTTGTTCCCCAACCCCTTCTGTTCTTCTTCTCCAATTTTTTCTTTCTTCAACACGGCGTCTGATGTCAGGTATTAGAATTGAAAATGTTACCTACATTCAATTCATTTTCAATTTTTAATGTCCAACTTACAAAAACAAAATTCTAAAGTATTGATTGGTAGTCTGGAAATACATTAAGAAAGTGCTACAAATTGTTT
Source organism: Flueggea neowawraea (assembly GCA_948243855.1). Classification (NCBI taxonomy): domain Eukaryota; kingdom Viridiplantae; phylum Streptophyta; class Magnoliopsida; order Malpighiales; family Phyllanthaceae; genus Flueggea; species Flueggea neowawraea. Next base: position 9,340 of record CAODLS011001850.1, on the reverse strand, counting down.
CATGTTTGGGTATGAAAAAATTAATAAAACAGTTGCTTAGAATAAAGATGGAACCATCCAAACCAAAGTCGGAGTTAATTACCTGAAAATAAAGAAGAAAGATGGAAGAAAAACTTCATCGTGTTGTCATTGGTGAAATAATTGTTTGTTCATTTCAAAGACTTTTTAGGCTAATTTTGAACCTATTAATGATTCAAAATTTTACAGTCAATTTCAATATTATATTAGCATATAATGGATCAATTTTATTTAATGTCTCATCTCTAACCACCATTCTATTTTACAATATGTTTTACATTAAAATATAATATTTACAATAAAAGTGTATCCAACCAGTAACTCTATTTTTAAGTTTAAAAAGAATATTTTTTTTCATATTCTTTCTACATCACATTTTTTTTTATTATTTCACAAATTATACCCAAATTTAATTCCTTTCACTTATTCATTCAACAAAATATATATTTTCAATAAAATAAATGCTAAAATTTTAATTAAAATATATTTTATAATAATTTAAAATTGAATAAAATTTTATTAAAACATACTTTATTTCTTAATTAAAATATAATTAAAATTTTATAATAAGAAATAAATACAAAACAATGTTTTTTTAACTTATTACAAAACAATATTTAGTATTTATATTTACATGTGATTAAATATGCAAAACAATGTTCCTTAGATCAGTTAAACGTTATGCTTCACAGTCTTGATTTATTTTGCAGAGCCTCAGGTGTGAAAAAAATCCAAAATTTACTTCTCCAAGAATATTTCCAGTGATCTGGCTAACAGTATTAGTTCTCTATGTAGTTTTGAAAAGGTTTTATCTTCAGGAAAATATTTGGGTGCTCTTATTCTCCAAGGTCGTATTGCTAAAGGAACATATGCTTATTTGGTGGATAGAATCAACCAAAGGCTGAATGGATGGGCTGCTCGGAAATTAAGTTTTGTTGGTAGAATTACGTTAATTCAGTTGGTCCTAAATTATATCCCTCTGTATGCTATGCAAACTACAATTTTACCTGCTTCTCTTTGTAATGAAATTGACAAAATTGTAAGATGTTTCCTTTGGGGCTATAATAATACTGGGAGGAAAATGCATCATATTAGATGGCATGTGATTTGCAAACCGAAAGCGGAAGGTGGATTGGGCTCAAACCAACCAGGTTAGTTAATCAAGCCTTTATGATGAAATTAGGTTGGGGACTTTTTTTCCCATCCTCATTCTCTGTGGGCTAGATTTATCAGAGCCAAATATATCAAAGGTGATGTGCTTGACCTTCATCTTTCTAGAAAGTATAACATCTCTCCATTATGGGCTGGTGTGTTGAAAAATATTGATTATCTAAGACAGAATTGCTTTTTTTTTTGTTGGTGATGGTGTTTCCACAAAATTTTGGACCGACAGTTGGGTAGATTCTTTAGGTCCTCTTATTGATTATACTTTGTTGCCTATATCTTCGAATCTACTTGTTATATCTGTCAGAGATGCTTTTGTTGTTGGTTGTTCGACTTATGATTATTTATCTTTATGGCTTCGTCAACCGATTCTTGAGACAATTTTATCCATGTATTCACCGTCGGAGGATGGGAATCATGATACTTTAGTTTGGAAGGGCACTCCATCGAGGTGTTTCTCCATTGCTTCTGCGGTTTAAATTCTTCATGACAACTCTGCTGGTCTGTTGGCCCCTCCCTTAGATCATTGCTGGGACTATTTGTGGAAGTGGAGAGGACCAATTAGGGCAAAAACACGTCTCTGGCTTGCCCTTATAGACGCCTTCCTACCAACTCACAAAGATTAATCAGGAATATTTGCAATACTCCTAACTGCCAGCGCTGTTCGTCTGGAGTTGAAACGATTTTGCATGTGCTACGGGACTACCTAGTTGCCAATAGGCATTGGTTTTCTACACTTCCAGCTAAGGTAAGATTAACATTTTTCCCTTCTAACCTGTATGATTGGTTGCTTTCTAACCTAAAAGATAAACATTGCTACAAATCTAATCTTCCCTGGTCTTTGATCTTTGGTATCATGGTTTGGATTTTGTGGAATGATCGCAATTCTGAGGTTATGGCTAGTGGGATAGGTCATAAAAATTTGGGATACCAATGTATTGCTTTTGCTTTTAATTTTATTCGAGCTACCCAATTGGCTAATAATTTAAATATCAATAGCAATCCTATTTGTACTGTGGCAACTTCCATACAGGGTAATTATCGTATAAATGTGGATGGGGGCAGTTTCCTTTAGCATTTCGGCGGCTGCAATTGGTATTCTCGCTCGAGATAGTTCAGGATTTGTTATTCAATGTCGGAATATGAGACTAGGATTTATATCCCCTTTGTGTTTTGAACTTACTGCTATTTTTCAGAGACTTGATCTTATAGTGTCTAACAACTGGTCTCAAGTGCTTATAGAGTCTGATTCCAAGCTGGATGTTGATATATCCAATGGTAATTCTAAATGGGTGGGATGCCATCAAGCTTTAGTTTCTCGTAGAAGATCTCTTCTCCTTACTACAGGTACTACCCTTCATCATATTTCCAGAGACAACAATGATTGCACGGATTGGCTTGCTAAGAATGGTTTGTCTCAAATTTTTTGTTCTCATAATTTTGTTTATCTGTCAAAACGGTTATGCTCATTATTGTATTTTGACAAATTTCAAGTTTATAACCATGATATTTCTTCATTACAAATGAAGGTTATCAATAATATTTAAAGAAGTACCACTCTCTTTCATTAAAAAAAATATGCAAAAGATTAATTGAAAGCTATATTATTTAAAAAAATGAAAACAAAGAAATAGAGATAGCGTTAGTACAGTGTCACGCTACATGTGCTCCACTTCATTTTGGCGCAGAAAGTGACGTATAGTCGGAGACCATTTTCTATGCCAAAACCTTTTTTTGCGTTAAATAGACGCATGGTTGAAGATGCTCTTATTTCTTATCTGTATAAAAACATTAAAAGTAACCCCATAAAAAAAAACGTTAAAAGTGAAGGAGCCTTAACCGATGGGGACGTCAAGAATTTGATATTTTCAGCATCAAAGCAAATATACCTGGTTAATTAATTTGCAATGTAGACTCACAACTCCCTCTCTTTTGATGTTAGCTATTGTAAATTCTCAACCTTTATGAGGTTGGTACGATTTTTTTTTAATTAAGCTCAGTAAATAATGGTTTTTTATTCTTTTGTAACTACAATATGAATCCCTCGTGTAATTTATATTAAATTCCTCATAGCTAAGATACTCATATATATATATATATATTACTATATTAGAGTGTTCAATTTCGATAAAACTCGTGAAAGAGCAGAAGCTGTTTTCTTTCTTCTTTTTATTTTTCCCTTGCCATATAATTTATCTTCAAAATTTGGCCTAAATCCACTCGAAGACTGAGGGAATAATTGCTACACTTTTATAAATAGCTTATGACATGAACACTTTCAACATAAAATTTCCAACATATACTCTCAGCTTAAAGTGGAATTGAAGATATTAGGGCTACAAAGCAGTAGAACTAGATATCCAATAAGTGCCGGGATATTACCCCAAACTATTAAGATAAGTGTGCTTTGATACTAAATTTTATCAAAAAAACACTTCGTATATATATATTTATAGTATTTCAATGCAGTATATTACTATTCATATTTTAAAAGGATGTGCCACCCTTTTTATTTTTTACTATACAATTTATCAAAACAATCTACTCATCTATATATTAATATAAAAGAGAATACATTCATAATATTGTAATATTTATCAATTTAATTAAGTGATATTTGACAAGATATTTAATGTGTCATATGTCACAATCAATACAAAGTTATACATTTAGAAATTTGTATTAATGACAAATCTTTAATAATATATTAAATTTCACATAATTAATTGTGGAAAAAAACTAATGTAAAGTATAAATCTATTTATTTGGTTCTCATAAAAAATATGTCTATATATTTTATTCTGTATAAGGTAATATTGTTATATAATAAACATTATCACACAATTAATTTGGTTTTACAGTACTAAAATTTATTTGGTTCATGAGTAAATTTTCTTTAAATCTTAAAAAATTATTGGTTGAAATATTAAAATAGTATTTTTATATAGAAGTATTATCATGTGATGAAACAATTTTATTTGACATATAATTTATTATTTTTTAAAAAAATATAAATTATATTTAAACAATATTTTTACTTAATTTATTCTTCTATTGATATTTAATTTTTTTATTTATATAATTATTAAATTATAAAAAATAATATTCTTTATAAAAAATAATATTTTTTATTTTAATTTATAAAAAAAACTATTAAAAATTTTTCGGAACAACGGTTGGACACAACACTAGTACTCATCCTAAGTAAATAAACACTGAGCATCGCCACAAATTCATAAATAGCCTGACACATTGACACAATTTCTGACAAATTGGAGGGGCAATAATCGTCTGATTTAGACATTGGATAAAGTAGGCAGAAAGATAAGCCTATCTTCTACGTAAAATTAAGCCCAACAGCAGTGCTGGGCTACAAGCCGTATCGTCTTGAATGCAATGTCTCGATGTGAGCCCTCCTCATTTATATACAATCAGAGACATTTGCATGGTTTAACACTTCATTTGAGGTCTCCACTTACAATTTCTTGATTTTCTCGAAAGATAAATTTCATTTTTGACTAAAACAGGAATAAAAACACAAATTTATAAGGTGAACAACAGCAGCGGAGTTCAAATTTGATGGGCAACAATTATAAAAAAAAATGAATGGTGAGAAAAAAATAATAATAATTTGTGAGACGCTTTAACTTTGACGTCTTTGGGGTTCAAAATCAATTCATAATATACCCAAAAAAAATGTATTGTCAATTTAAGTTTTTAACATTTCAATACAATATATTACAAAGGTATTTGACACTGCATATTATTATTTATTTACATTGCAATTTTGATAATCGTATTGCTCTCTATATTTTTTCACTTCGAAATATATCATTGATCTATTATCGAATCTTGCGACTTACCACTCAATCAATTTCAAACAATCACACCAATGTACTGTAATTTTTAAAAAGACATTACATTCTCTTCTTTTAAGAGTTAATCTGCTTAAAATTACTAAAATCGATGATCTATTATCTTACAACAGGACCATAATCCTGCTTTAGTAGTGATATACTTGGTATTACTAAAATGGATTCTCCAGCTCATGAACTTGGAATGGACCCATGGGAAAGGAAAAAAAAGAACTTGGAATGGACCCATCTCTAGTACGAAACTTGGAAAGGAGCAAAGTTTAATCAACATCAAAGGGCATAGAAATGTGAGACCATCCTAACAGCTTTTTCAACACAACTCCATGTCAAAACCGTCCAAATTTGGGCCCCAAAAAGCCACCTTGCAATTCTGTCATGCACTCCCCATTTTCTTCCCCACCTTGCCCAACCCACTCCCCACTTCAAAAAAAAAAATGCCATTACATTCCAAACATGATTTTATTCTCTCCTCTCACGTTAGACATTTCGGGAGTATTTTTTTTTATTCAGATGTTGATCCATGATCGTGTCCGAATGAATTCAATAAGCAGATTATGAAAGTAGATAACAAGTAGGCGTATTTAGTAGATTACGTAATTAAAAAAATAAAAAGATTTTCGCATCTTTTTAAAATTACAATAATGTGAGTCAGTCTAATTGACGACTTAATATAAAATTTGTACAATAGACAAGGATTAGAAGGGGTTATGGAGTAGCTGTTTGGATTGAAGGTAGACGAGGGGAGGGCACGGGAATTTAAAGGAGAATGTAGAGTTTTCTTGTTTGAAAGATATTTTCAAGCATGGGAGGGGAGGGGAGAAGGAGTTAGACTCAACTCCCTCTCATCCTATTTTTTATAACCTTAAATTTGGGGTGTAAGGTGGGAAAAGGTAACATTTTATAATTTTTTGCACCAAACATCTATTTATGTTCTTGTTTATTTATTTTAATTTCACAACTACCCCCATTTTATAACTTAGTTTTGGCTCTTTCTTCTCGTCTCCTTCATTTTAAACCCTTATTATCGCACGATAAACTTCTAAACAAGAAAAATTACTTATATTTTTCATCCTCTCCGTTATAGTCTCCCTACTCTTTTATACACTCTACTTATCTTCCCCCTTAAAACTTCCAAACAAGGGCTAAGAGCTTTCCTAGCAAAAGTAATATGTTCATAATGTATCAAAATTTGTCTAGATTTTAGCGGTTGTACGATCTTAGATCTCAAGCCCTCAACTAAGGATCCACTCACTGACTCAATAGTCGAATTTTACAGAGAGATATAGCTTCTCAATGGTTGCTCATTTACTTCATTTTTTAACAACTACTTCGCTCGATCCACCTTTACTTAAGCATTTTCGCCTTATTTTTTACAGTCTATTCGATCTAGTCACTCAACTCAAATACATATCTGATGGCAACTCAAGCCGATCTAATAGAAATGTAATTAATTGACCAAAAGAAAAATCGAAATGTAATTATAGTACTAAACTCTTTTTTGAATTCTCTTACTGGGATTTCCTAATACCCGTAAGTGCTTTAATATATTATACTACAAAATCTGCTTCTGTAATTAACTTTTGTAATCTACCACAAACAAAAATACATTTAGCCTTTATGTGTTGACGAAAAAAACACACTTAGTGTTATGTGAGTCTTATCATAAGAGACATCAAAACTGTTGTAGAGCACAACCGTTAAAGGTATCAAGTCAAATCTGACATCAGGAACTCGTCACTGGAGTTGTGAAATTGTAGAAACGGATTGTGGCAAAACAAGAGGAACGAAGGGATTAAAGAATTGATTTTCTGACTAATTTAAACAAAGAAACCGTCCCATTATAACCTTAAGCAGTCAAGTGGGAGTGACTAGTAGCCAAAACAAGAAAGGAGAAACAAAAAAATACTCTAAACAAATACTAAAAGAGAAGAAATAGAGGATTATGTGGTTCTGGAAGGCCCATAGAATGCAGTGTTTTATGCCAAAAGAAGGGGAGCTTTTGTGGCTTCATTCAGGTGCCTTATGAGCCACTTCTCTTCTCACAACCCTACTTGATTCACTTCACCAATTTCCATGCTTTTTATTTAACTCCTTCCTCATTTGGGCCTACACAGGATCCATTATTAGTCTTCAATTTTTATTTTAATTATCTTACTAAATTAAAATAACTGTTTTAATTTTTTTTTCCAATTATTAGGTAATTATAATTCAATAAGTTCAATTGGTGGGTTTATAATTTCCTTGTTTTAATGTGATAACTATTTTATTTGGATTATTAAAAATCGATCTTTAATATTAAAATTAGCTTTAATATCACTAAGTTTCAAGAGCTTTTTTTTATTTATTTTTTTGTCAAGACGAATCTTTTTTTAATGTAATAGTAAATAGAAATGCAAAATTAAAAAAATATTCACCTCAAATACTCAATGCAGTTAAAATTGATCGTATAACAAAAAGATATTTACAAAAAAATAATCCGGAAGTCTAAAATAAGAAATGGTGCTCTTCTCATAAATTAAAGAAAAAACAAAAATTATTCAAAGAAACAACATTTGGCACATTTAATTAACATTTGACCATACTTTCCCCCTCTAAAATTCCCAGAAAAATTACAAAGCGAAATAATAAATTATAAAAACAAAATAAAATTGGCTATCTTCATAACCAAAATTCAATCAACCGTGTAAATAAAAAATTAAATTAACAAAAAATGCAAGAAAAAAGAAAAACTCATAAAATTAGATACAATCCTATACAACACAGACCAATCCTCGACCTGTGAAACCCATTACCACCACCGTCAGATTTCATATCTGGTTGAACACCCGATGGTGAAGTAAGATGATACGGTTGCGAATTCGACTCCGGCGAGCCCTCTGGGGCAACTGATACCGCCGGCGCATCCGCATTTCGAATCTCCGGCTTACTCGGCACCGCCGCCGGCGATCCCTTCCCGAAAATCTCCCTTGGCAACAACACCTTCGATACCCCGAAAATCGCCACTGGATTCTGATCAAACACCGTCTGCGTCACCGACGCTTGCACAATTCCCGAATCTATCGCCACCGACCCGTTAACGCGAGATATATTCAGCGTGAACCGACCCGCTCCCATGTCCTCCGTCGCCAATGTCGGTTGAACCGGGTTCACAATCGACTCCAACGACCCGAGCGGGTAATAAGAATGCAGCACGTGAAATTTCAACACTACCGCCTTCTTATCCGCCGGCAATGACTGCAGACTCACCGTCGGTGGTAGATCCGAGAAGGCCAAATCTGCCGGAACAAAGAGAGTAATTCCGGCTCCTCCTTCGTCCGCCTCGAACTCGTCCACAACTCCCGACGCCGACAACATGGACGCGGCGACGAAGAAATTGTGTCCGTCAATTAACGCCTTGGTAATGTTCAACCCTAACGGGGGTCTTGTTTCGGAAGCCATGAGATCGAATCCATAAGGGATTAACAGAGAATTGACGGTGACAATCGTAATATTGTAGGGCACCGTTTTAATCAAAGAAATGACGGTGGTATTAGACGGAGAAAACGGAGAAGGTGAGTGAATGGTAACGACGTTGGTGGAAGGGTTACGTGTAATGTTAACGGAGCCGAAATTGGAGTTAGCGCGACCTGTAGTTTGGAAGAGAGTGGTAACGAGAAGGCCAGAGGGGGGGATCTGGTGAAGCGAGGTCCAGGAGAAGAATTGCAGAAGCACGTGGTAGGAAAGGAGGTCGGAGAGGGAGGAGCGGTGCGTGAGGTCGACGGAGGATAGGAAGTCGTTGGGGACAGCGAGGAGAGTGAGGGAGGAGCGGTGGGAGAGGTCGGAGGTGAGAGAAGGAACGGAGGAGAGGAGGGAGGTGAAGGTGGAGAGAGAAGGGTAGGAGGAGAGGAGGGAGGTGAGGTTGGTGATGGCGGAGGAGGAGGTGGGGAGAGTGGAGGAGAGGAGGAGTAAGCAGGTGAAAGTGAGAGGGGTAAAATGGGAAAAGAGAGATTTATGAGATGATCTTATCATCATCATCATCTTCTTCTTCTTCTTGCTAGTACTCTCTCTCTTTCTCTCTCTCTGCAGAGCAGTGGATTGGGTTTGGAGCAGAGTGAGAGTGAGGAGATATGAATATGAGAGTAAAGAGTGTGCTTTGTGTTCTTCTATTTTTTTTCTTTTTCAATTTTAATTTATCTTTTTATAATTATTCTTCGTCCACTCGCGACGTTGGCTGTGAGTTTCACGCGGACAGTGTTTGGATAATGCCTTTATTAAGATAGAAATTATTTTCTTAAATACCATCC
>CAODLS011001714.1:0-17450 GCA_948243855.1 Flueggea neowawraea | reverse complement strand
ATTGAGTTGCGACTCATATAAAGCGCAAAATTTTTCCAGGTATCAGAGACTAGCTTTTAAGTCGATTTGCGGGCTTGTAGATACATCAACACGACAGAGGTCGGGATGCCGCGATCACTCTCTCTCTCCATCACACATGTGCACATAGGGTGTTAGAGGATGAGATCCTAACAGCTCATCAAGTTTTGTGTCAAGTCTGCTAGACTTGACTTGTATTATATGTTATATATTACATTTTAACGAATTTTGATACTTTAGTCATAGTTGTGTTGGTAAATTGTACTTGCTGTAATCTCGTTGTTATATATGCAAATGCTATTATATGTTACCGAGTTATGTAAATATATGATATATAGGTGTGGGTGTTACATAAAAAGTGAGAGCACATAGTAAAATGGACAAAGAAAGTATGTAAGCACATCTCTTCATTATTTCATGCCATGAAATGGAATACAAAGAAACATGCTTATACAACAACCTATATTAAATGCAAGTGCAAAAGGAAACCTAAACTACATGTTCATGCTAAAACAAAGAAGCCTTTTTTTCCCCTTAATCATGAGGACTGAGTCCTCATTCTCCCTTTTCCCCATCTTCTACCATGCAATGGAATACAAAGAAACATGCTTATACACTAACCTACATTAAATGCAAGTGCAAAAGGAAACCTAAACTACATGTTCATGCTAAAACAAAGAAGCTTTTTTTTTCCTTAATCATGAGGACTGAGTCCTCATTCTTCCTCTTCCACGTCTTCTACATTGGTGGAATGGTGAAAACGTTCAAAGAACTTTGCATGTGATGGATTTGGTGGTAAGGTCATTTCTAGGGTGGTTTAATGCATTAAGCTGTCTTTTGGAATAGGGATACCACCTCATTTTGCAACTTTTTATAAGAGTTAGCCAATTCTCAAGGATTTCCTTTGAAAGGGCTGCTCTTTCCTCACCTTATACACACCTTACATGAGCAACTCTAGGGAAAAAGAAAGGTTTGAGGAGCTAGAGCCAGCTTAAGGATCAACTTGGTCATGGTCTTGGGTTTGATGACTAGATGTATCTCTATCTCTTGATGTTGGAATGAAAATCTTCGTCCCTGTATTGTTTTAAGAGAGACATCCCCCAATAGGCATTCCCATATCAAATGCATACTATTTTAAGTCTGCATGTCAAGAGCTTCCATTTTCTTAAGACCCTTCAATCGTCTTAAACTCGCTCCAAAATACTTGGCCATTTTTGTCACATATATTCCTCCAAAAATTTCCCACACAACTCATGCCAAAATGCATTCCTCTCATTCATATCCCATTTGAATGAGTATGGGTCAATTTTAGGACCGTCATCAATGACATCTCCATAACATCTTGTAGCCAATCCAAACTCATCAAAAGATAATATCCTTTCAACTTTAGCCAAGCGGAACCTCACATTACAACCATAGCCATTAGTCCAATCCACCCGAAAGGTGCACAACACCTCCAATGTTAATTCCTCATACACATCCTCTATCACATTGCATAACTCAAGAAATCCACCTGTGATCATCATTTTTTTACACTATCTAATGCCTTTAATGTCTCCAATTCTTCCTCAAACATAAATTTTTTTAGAGTAATAATAATCTTGGAGAGCTTATGAAGCCTTTCCCTTGCAAACTCCTCATCGTCCCTAAACTCCTAAAATGAGCGAGAAATCCCTTGTTGGTGGGAACAAGAAGTAACAGTGGTGTGAGACCGTGCTCTTTTAAGCATGGATTGTTTCTATCCACTAAGGATGGAATGGTAGATTTCCTCCTTGAATAAGTGAATGTTTGTTATGGAGGAGAGCTTTGTTGAGGAGGATAACCGAGATTTGGTGCTAATGCACTTGACCATCTAAGGAAAGATGATGGAATGGACAGGTTCTTAGGAACTTCTTTATCTCTTGCCATTGCTAAGAATATGAAAGACTCTTGCAAAGAAAATTTTCTCAAGCAAAGTGTTAGCAAGTAAAAAGGGTGGCAAATAAAACACTCTTTAGTGCAAAAATGAGTGAATATTTTGGGAGAGAATGAATGTGTGTAAGTGGCAGCCAAAATAAAGCAAGAATGAGAGTGATGAAGAGAAGTAAAATGAAGAAAAGTGGGAGAAAGAGATGGAGAGGGTCGAAATTTTATGTGTGTGTGGTGAATGCATGCTTTGATTTTATGAAGAATTCGGTGGGTAGATTAGCTCATATCTCTGTTGAAAGACGTCTTGAAATGTCTGAATGGCAGCATCTGATGGAGTCTGGAGTTGAGTTACAGTTCGATGATTCAAGGACTTTGCTTGACCAGGTTGAGGCGATGCCTATTTTGCTAGATCGGATATGAGAGGCTCAAAAGGAGGATTCCAAAATGCAGAGTCTGATCAATAAATTTAGATCATCTAGTGTATCAGGGTTCAGTCTGGTTGACTCTAGAGTTCTTTGGTTTGGACTGAGATTGTGCGTACCATCTTCTGATGGGTTACGCGAGAAAATTATGACTGAGGGTCACAACTCCACATATTATGTACACCCAGGGTACATTAAGATGTTTTGGGATCTTCGAGAGTCCTATTGGTGGCCAGGGATGAAGAAGGACAACAACGAGTTTGTTAGTCGATGTTTGACGTGTCAGCAAGTTAAGTTCGAGCATTAGTGTCATTCTGGTTTGATGCAGCAATTACCACTCCCGGAGTGGAAATGGGATCGCATCACCATGGACTTTGTGTTTGGGCTACCGAGGACATCTTCGGGATATGATTCCATCTGGGTCATTGTTGATCGATTGACCAAGTCAGCACATTTTCTCCCTGTTAAGACGATATATAGAGCAGTACGCCTAGCAAAGTTATATGTTGACAAGATCGTATGTTTGCATGGTGTGCCAGTCTCTATTATATCAGATAGAGGACCTCAGTTCACCTCACAATTTTGGCGTAAACTGCAAGAAGAGTTAGGTACCCGATTGGATTTCAGTATCGCTTTTCATCCGCAGACTGATGGTCAGTCCGAGAGCACTATTCAAACCTTGGAGGATATGTTAAAAGCGTGTGTTGTGGATTTTGTTGGGAGTTGGGATTCTCATTTCCCTGTAATGGAGTTTGCATACAACAACTCGTACCATTCGAGTATCGGGATGGCACCATACTAGGCGTTGTATGGCCGAAAGTGTAGATCTCTATTGTGTTGGGCCGATGCTGGTGAAAGGGAGCCATTGGGCTAGATCTTATCTTGGAGACTACTGAGAAAGTCAGGTTCATCCAGCAGAGGATCCAAACTGCTCATAGTCGTCAGAATAGTTACGCTGATCTAAAGCGTAAACATTTGGAGTTTGCAGTTGGTGACCATGTATTTCTCTAAGTCTCACCAATGAAGGGCGTTATGAGGTTTGGGAAGAAAGGCAAGTTGAGCCCGAGATACATCGGTCTATTTGAGGTTATCGGCCGAGTTGGGGTCGTGGCTTATGAGTTGGCACTACCACCCCAGTTTGCTTCTGTTCATCCGGTATTCTATGTATCGCTTCTGCGAAAGTATGTCTCTGATCCATCACATATTTTTGCACTACAGTCAGTCGAGGTTAGACCTAATTTGTCTTATGACGAGACTCCAGTTCAGATTGTTGATCGGCAGGTCAAGAGACTCCAGAATAAGGAGATTGTTTCAGTAAACGTGATTTGGAGACATCATTCGGTAGATGAGGCTACTTGGGAGGCTGAGGATAAGATGCAGCATAGATATTCGCACCTGTTTGGCTCTACAGGTATGTAAGTCGGTATCTTTTGCCTCTATCTTTGTGCATGCATACGATATTTTTGTTATGCATACTCGGTTCATTTTGCATATTTGGGACTGAGTGAGTTAGATACTCTATGATATGTCCATGGAGTTCTGAGGTTGGGATTACTCCTGGGTACTTAGACTCGGTGTCTGTGAGGGGATTACAGAGTTCGTCTTCTTTTAGAGGCCTAAGTCCGCATGTTTAGAATAGTAGTTCACTCTAATACCAAAGGTGGTATTAGTTGAAGTTAACTCTGACTTAGTTGCTTGGAAATTCGGGGATGAATTTCTTTTGAGGGCGAAGTAAGTAATATCCTGCCCGTTTCAGCTATGTTTCCTATAATGATGGTCTTTGATGCTCTGTGAACATGAGCATGTGTGGGTTGGTGTTGTAGAACCTTGAGAGTGGCGAGTTTCGAGAATGGGTAGCTCGAGTTAGAGAAAGATATAACTCGAGTTGTGTTACCCCTATACAACTCGAGTTAGCTAGAATTATAACTCGAGTTAGGTGAGGTCTATATAACTCGAGTTAACTCTTGTATAAATCGAGTTATCTATGCGAAAGTGGAACAACACGTTTCGGTATTGTTCGTCTTTAAGAACCCTAACCTACCCGAAATCAATCATTACTCCACTTGTCTTCCTCCAAAAGCTCCCAGACCCTCTCAAGTTGTTCCTCAACACTTCCTTTGGGTTTCTTGAGGTAAGATTGAGGTTGTAATCCTTTCTTTCCTCATGTTTTCTTCAAGATTGTGCATATTAGGATTTTGGAATAAAATGGGTTTGAATCACTTCGGTTTGGGTAATTTTTGGGTGATTCCGAGTTGTTTTGATGGGTTTGGGTATATATTTGTGTTCAGGAAGTTGATTAGAGTCAATGTATGCATTTGTAAGTGATGTTATCGGTTGCAGTGAGTGATTGGTCGAATTGGATAAATCTGGGTAAGTGACTTACTCGAGTAAGCATTTTGGCTAACTCGAGTAAGATAAACGAGGATTTACTCGAGTTATCTTTTGATCAACTCGAGTAAAATAACTCAGGATTTACTCGAGTTATTTCTAACTAACTTGATTAAAACAAACTACATATAACTCGAATTAGCTTCTGGCTTACTCGAGTAAACCGTGGTTCTAAGGGACCAAACTATGACTTTTTGTATTTGTTGATTTCTGAGAGTTCGGATAAGAATTTGGAGATTCTGACTTACGAATGTTTAGTTGGTAATTCCAACAGTCCTTGGAGAACTGTCTTGCAATTGCCGGATCTCGAGGACCAAAACATAATTTTACACTAGTCGGGAACCAAATTGTAATTTTATGTAGATGCTATATTTTGGGGTGAGGGTGATGGATTCACTCTTGAGTTAGATTGTCAGTGACTTTGAGGGTCTGCATCTGCATATCATACATTGGTATCACCACGGTATCATATCTTGATGTTTGTTGTGTTGTATCAGTACAGCTTCGTGTGCCTGCCAGCACGAGCAGCCACCCACTAGCGGTGTTTGATTGGGTCGTCAACATTGAATACCAGGTGAGTGAAATGACAGCTTTAGACACATATGTTGTGTCTTCAAAATTGGGTATATTTTTTTTTATATGTCTGACTATGATATGAAATTGAACTAATAAGTATTAGGTTAATTAATAATCTAGACTATTTGATTATTAATAACCAATATTTTGCTATGAAAATTAAAAACAATATATTGGTATATATATACAAGAGTATTTTGTAAATGATGGAATAAAGGAAAAGATGATGCATGATTGTATGTGGAATATTATGTATGTATCACACTTCGACATGGGACACCTAGCTACGGGGTATGTAGCCTTTGGTATACCAATACTTTGTTAAGACCCTAGTTATCGGGGTAATGGGATAACTGTGTATCCGGCCAGATACACACTTTTATTGAGTAGTCAGGTGGCGGAGTCCACACTGCTGCATGGAAATATTTCATGGTCCCGTATTATGAATTCACAATGAATGCATGTTGTTTGATATGGATGCGAACGTTTTGGTAAAACGAATTTCAGAAAATGTATTATGTATATAGGTATACTATATGGTATCTATGTATGTGTGCGGTATTTTGAAAAAATATTTCAAACCAGTCTTTGTGAGGCACGTATGAGGCAGTCTGATGTGTCGTTTCCTCACTATGGATTTTTACCCCTTTTGCTTTTATTGTCTATGTTAACCTTTTTTCATAGGTGACATTTTGTACGCTCAACATCTGATCTGTGTCTCGATCCTAGTGAGGCACCTCTTCACTATAGTGAGTGCCCCTCGTTCGGACTCTAGTTTGTTCTGTCATAGAGCTCCACATCAGACTATTGTTGGGATACTGGGCTACACTTGTGTATTTTGGGATTTCTTTGATGATCGTATTTTTATTGATATTTTTGTTGTATTGTATACATACATATATATATATATATTGATATACATATATATATGGTTTTGTTTCATTTATAAACGTTTTATAAATGTTTTAAATAAGCATTTGGATAAGTTGGGTAGGATGTCTATACACAGAAGCTTGTGCGAGATGTGTCGAGCTTCGATAGACGGTTTGCCTCGTACGCAGGTCACAGGCCCGACTATGGGTCGTGACACTGAGACTCCCATAAACTATTTTGAAAACATTGTAAAAAAATACCACATGCATGTATATAATCACATACTATTAGTATACACTCACATACATACTGATAATACTTGGAAAATCCTTTTTGTATCCTTTCGCACTGATGACAATCAACATACAATTAAGCATAATAGATATGAGATAAATTACATAACAGAAAATTAGGTAATTATCATATTGCAACCAACATGTAGTTAGATACAACGTCTCATAAGTATACTAAAACTAATATCGCTGATTACACCCCCTTAATATATTGATACTGCTCCATGCATCAAATCAGAATCATAATCGGACCAGCAACATCAGGAGCTAAATAATACCCAGCTCAAAAGGGCTAGCCGACTAATAGCCTTAGGGCCCAAATGGTACCTGGTACCCTAAGGGTTCAAAGCTGAAACAAACAAAAACTGATTCATAAGAGCATATCCATGAGCATCTCCAGCATGATATAATCGGCCAGATCATAACACAACATATTATAGAGGTGTGATTGATAATGCAAACTCAAAACAAGTATTAGCCACGAGGCATATATGTGGACTAATGCCACAATAAAATATATACGTATGTGGACCATTGTCACTAGAGAATATATATAATTAGTCATTAGGCGTATATGTGGTCTACTACCACCAGAGAATATATAAGTAGCCCTAAGGCATATACTACTGGTAGTAACCACCAAGGCGGTAACATAATATAAGTATCTTATAATAGAATATAAAATATAGATATAATAAAATATATCATAGCCGTCTAGCATACAAAGCAAACAGATTATTCATAGAAAATATACTATGCCTCAAACAAAATATTTACTTCAGAAAACAAAATAAACACCGGCATTAAATTTCAGAATACATATATTTATATATATAAAAACATACACATAACAAATTTCAAAAACAGAGTATTGGTTATCAAAATATTACATAAGTCAGATTTTTAAGACTGATAAACCTTAATTAGTCCAGATTACAAGCAAGGTCGGATCACATCACAAACAATATAATTTAGAAAAAAAATATAGCATAAGTGTCTAAAGCTGTCATTGCACTCATCGGGACGCCAATATAATAATCATGTCAGGCACCACTGGTGGACGGCTGATCATCTCGGATATCAGACGAAACTGACAACATACATATGAAAGCAGAGTCAAAATGCAGTATCGTTGCCATACCGAAATTCATGAATGCATATGCAAACTCAAACCCTCGAAAACATCAAAAATCCTATTGCGATCGAATATCTAACTCTTTTGTAAAAAATAGAACCTCAATGTAAAATTATAGTTTAGTCCCTATATATTCTCCAAATTTCATTTTAGTCCCTAAGACCTTGACAAATTGCATACTAGTCCCAAACTTTTGGAAAATTATAAATCAATTCTCAAACTATCCATAATTTCAAATTAGACTCCAAACATGCAAAATATAAAGTCTAGTCCTTGCGGTAGAAAATTATTAAAAAAACACTTTATTCTCAATTCAAACGATAAAAATCATTCCCAATCAACTAAATTGACCCTAATCAACCTCAGAAACTTGAATCTACAATTTATTTCATCGAAAGAACACAAAATATCCAAAATTTGCCCAAATCTATGCCAAACCCTAATCCATTCAACAACTACATCAAACCTTTCAAACCCAAGCTAAATCTATGTTCCTCTAACGATAATCCATTATAAACAATCAATATCTAACTCACATTGCCACAGAAATCATCAAATTCGTCCCACATTGTTGAACCCGTCACCCATTCTTCCAAGAAATTGAAATGCGTAAAAATGAAGAAAGAATTGAAAAAGAAACAAAATCTGTCACGACCACTTTCCAGACCATGACCGACGTACTAGGTGAACCGTCTAAGAGAGCCCGATCCATCTCGCACAAGTCTCAGAGAACAGAAAAGATATCCAAATACTATTAATACTAACTGGCTTGATAGTCATATTAAAACAGTTTAGCAGATAATAAGTTTCTGAAATCATATTCTCAAATAATAATAAAATAAAATCATGTTATCAAATATTGAATAAATAAATATAGTTAAAATAATTTAACCATTTTATTATTAGATATAAATCCATAACCCACTACCCGGTGTGGAGCATCTAACAAAAACTGAAACTCAGGCCCGAACAAAAAGACACTTACTGTTGACAAGGGTACCTCATTGAGGGCGGAAGATCGAACGACCACTATCGAGAATACCTGAAAGATGAAGTAAAAATAAACAAAGAAAATAAGGGGGTAAGAACCCAGTGAGGGATAACACTACATAACGGCTCCGAGCCTCACAAAAATCAATTTGAAAACAATTCAAAAATATCATATGCAGATATAAGTATATGTATATATATACACACACACCCCCCCTCCCATATATAGAATAATAATACCTCAGAAAAATTATTTCAAAATCCTTTGCAAACAAGGAAGACAATAGACAATCACACGACTTACATAACAAATTGGATTTGATAAGAACAACATTTAGTTTCCCAAATACGAAATATTTATAGTATTTACCTTCCAAAATATTTATCGAAATTCATATTTATTGTTTAAAGGATTTACAGAGAATAAAATTATTTTCCAAAACACTTATAGAGAAGAATATTTATTTTCCAAAATATTTGCAGAGTATAGTTTATTCAAAAACAAAATTTAACGAGACCAAAAATCATATAGATGGAGTCAACCAGACTCGGTAATAACCATGTAGGCAAGAATTACCCACTTAGGCACTATAGTATAATCACTAATGCAAGTATAAGCCACTTAGGCATATAGTATTAGCCACTTAGGCACATGATACAACATTAGTGTACTAAAGGCTACGCTACCTCGTAGCTAGGTGTCCCAAATCAAAATATTTTCCTAAAACATTTTGAAATCCATATTTAAAAATATTCAAATAGGTAGCATACCGAATAGACAACTTATTCACCAAAATATACCAAACGGTCAAACAAAATATTCGTTACAAATATGTTTGATTCCAAAAACAAAATACTTAGTACATAACTTCACTTATTTCAGAACAAATTATGTGTTTCAGAAAATATTCTTAAATCCAGAAAAAAACATTTTCTATAGGGTATACCTTGAAATCTATAACAGAACATTTGTTACCAAAATTGTAATAAATATTAAATACAATATTGATTTTAAAAAACCATCAAAATTCTCAGAGAAAATTTATTTTTCCATAGCAGAGATTTTCACATAGATAAGAATTTTAGAATTTTCTATCCTTTAATTATTCAAGATTACATGTCATGTTCAGACACATAAAAAACATATAATTTTAAAAGATTCAACCTATGTGTTTGAAATTGCCATCCAATCACCTAGACGTTGAGCAATTAGTTCAATAAATGGCCACGGGGGAATGGCAGGTCACCTTGGAAGTTCAACTGAGCTGAATACATAATTTATTATACAAACATTAGACATGATAATCGTGGCATTATAGAATATGCATGCAATGCAGATGTTCGTCCTAACCCACAACGAGTGAATATCCAGCAATCTCATCGAAAATCATACCTCAAATTAAATTGTAATTCAGTCCCAAAAATATTTTAAATTTATACTTTAATCCTCAAACATATGCAAAATCACATTTTGATCCCTAAACGCAAAATATCATGTTGGTCCTCAAATGGAAAATTATCCAATTAGTCTTTAAATTCAATTCAACCGATAGAAATCAAATTCAATCACCCACATTGATCCTATTCAACCTCAGAAACATGAATCTATAATTGATTTCTCAAAAAAAAAACTCAAAATCGTTCATAAATCAACAAAATCCGTCCAAACCCTAACCCATTCCAAGAACTTGTCAAATCTCATGATTCCAAGCTAGGTTTATGTTTATCTAACCTCAAACAATCATATTCTAACAACCTACAACTCCAATTGGATTGAATCAAACGGATCTGAACCAAACATTCAAATTCGGCCAAAACCCAAAATCCAAATTTAATGCATGAAATGGATGAAACAAAATGATTAGAGATGTAATCTTACCTCTAGAAATGAAATGGAAGCAACTGGAACGCGTTTCAAACTGATTTGGAGGGGAGAGAGAGAGACGAAAATGAGTTGAGAGAGCCGAGAGAGTTGGGTGGGCGTATATATATAGAACCCCTGCCTAAAACGACGTCGTTTCAACAAAATTACTTTGCTCACTCGAGTGACACACCTCTTACTCGAGTAACACTTCACCTTACTCGAGTAACATTTTTCCAAGTGTTCATTCGGATGCATGACTTACTCGAGTAATCCATACCCCATCTCACTCGAGTAATCCCTAGATGCTTACTCGAGTAATCCATAGTCCACTTCACTCGAGTAACACCCTTATGCTTGCTCGAGTAACTCCTCTTTAAACCATTATTCATCAACTCAATACTCTAAACTTCACAAATCAAAACGGAACGGAAAGCTACAAAGAGTATTATTGGAATTCGATAGTGTATTACATAATCTTACCTCAATAGGTGTTAAGGAATGATGGGTAGGAAATTGGAGAGTGAGAGGAACGAATTTAAAGTGATTTTAGGTGAAAAAGGAAAGAGATTCTGAAGTGAGGTTTGGTTGGGGTTTAAAAAGAGATGCAAATCAAAACGCACCATTTCAATGATTTACAAAGGCTAATGTACGTTATTCTAAAGTTAACTTACATTACTGGACCCTAACATATGTTCCCAAGTCCCTTACTTATGTTATCGGGGTCAAACATGCGCCTAGAAGCTTCAGGTATGAAAAATCTGGACTTAACGTACGTTACGAAATAGCTAACTTACATTGATCATGCAGAACCCCAGTTAACCTACGTTAAAATTTCCTTAACGTATGTTAGCTTTGATTCCTAGCTTATGTATCTTAATCAATCGTCTAATGTACGTTAATCAACCTCCTGATTGCACATTCAATGCTACTCGCTTGCGCGTAAGTGTCAAATCATTCCCAGAGTATAACAACACCTAATCTTACAAAAATATCATCATTAACCATTCTAAACTCATCAATCCTCACTATAATAACCCAAAGGTCAAATTGAAAATCGAATGTATCACTACAGGAAGTTTGGTCGGAATTCAACGGGTATTACACCTATAGTCAATTATCCATCTTTTTTTTTACAATCGTCTTCTCCATCCATTGTCTCTTTCATCAACATTAATTTCTCACCCACATCAATATAAATTTTCTGTCTTCGTATTTTTTTTATAAAATATTGCTTCTTTTATCATTGTACATCTTTCTCATGATAATCATCTCTTACATCTCTCTCATGGCATTTTTTTTCTTTTTTAGAATCGCATTCTACAATTAATCAAGCTCAAATCGCAAGGTAAGATTCTTATAATACAATTTATCTGATACAATTACATGTGATTTTTCATTAACACAAAATCCATCATAGATGTCCATGTTTTGTTCTAACTCAGATTTACTGTATATACATGCCATGATTAGCTTTATTATACGATTTTCAATGACGCATTAAGGAATAAACATTACTAGTGATTACAATTCCAACTAGTACTTTTTTTATTTGGAATTCCAACAACTAATAATATTCCTTGTTGATTGCATATTGAATCTTGTGACTAGATATTAGTGTACTTAGAGAAAATATCGACGACTTCTAGTAACAACCCAATGTAAATGTTACTCGTGGGGTTTAACCTAAATAATATCCTACAACTGGGCATCCGATTAGATTTACTATTATGAAAATTCCTTTTCATAACTTATATGATAGCTCCTAGTTTTTCCATTATTTTTTTGGTCTATTCTTTGTGTAGCGTTTGTTATTATTTGTGTCAAACTAAATGTTATTGTTGGCTTCTTTTTATGCATCCTATTTCTTCCATTTTAACTAATAACATCTTTTCAGCTTTGCTTGTTGTTTGTGCCAATTGATTTTCTATTTTCTTAAAACTTAGCTTGTGTATTTGTAGTTCCATATAATTAGTTAAAATGTTTTTCCATAAGGATATAGTTGTATTGTTGCTGCATATATATATTGTTTTTAATTTTTCTTATTAACATGATATGATGAAAAATACAAAAAAAAATGGAAAAACTATAAAAGGTAGCCAAACAACTAGAGGAAGAGGTAAGAATAAAAGAAGTTGGAATGCAAAAGAAGACAAAATGATTGTAGAACCCTTACAAGAGGTTAATACTGATCCAACATATAAAAGAAAATGGATGAAAAAATGATACATGACTTCAGTTGAAGAACTTTTGAAGCAAAATCTGTCTAATTCTGTGTTGAAAAGTAATCTGCACATTAACTCTCGATGGACGCTAATGAAAAAAAAGCATCATGATATATTTGAAATGTTGAATAGCCTGATTTTGTGTGGGATGATGAGAAAAAGATGATTCAATGCAAAAAAGGTGTTTATGATGAATGGTACACAGTATGATCATTTCTTTAAATTATCATATAATTTTTTTTATTCGTACTATAAGTTATCAATGAAGTTTTTTTGACTAATTACAGAATCATAGTAAGGCAAGAGATTTGTAAAATATGTCTTTCTTATCATTATCATGCCAAAACTGAATTGGTAAGAGGTGATAGAGCTACTAGAAGGAATACTAAGATTGTAACTCAGACAATTAGCAACATGGATAGGGAAATAGAAAATGATATAATTAATTCAATTGTATGAGACAATGGACAAAAGAATGATGAAGCTGCATACACAGCTAAAGAAATAGCTAGATCTAAATTGAAAAATGCAAAAGGAAAAAAATAACTCCCATGGAAAGTGCGGCAAAAGAGGCAAACGAAAATATCAGTATGGTTGTTGATTTTCACAATGTGTTCAAGAATTTTGAGATGTTTGTGTAGGACTTGAGCAACAATTTAGCATTTTTAGTAAATTCATTCTCACGGACAAAAAATCGTGAGAGTCAAATGAATGACATAACTAGCAATGTATTGAATAAATTATTGAAACTTGAAGGACCGGTAGATGATAAAGCTTTTAAAGCATCTAATATCCTCATTGCAGAGCAAAATAAGCTTCTAGTGTTCTACCAAACACATCTAGATTTGAAAAAAATAACAAATTTTGAATCTTCTTTACCCTATAGGAAATTGAATTTGAAAATAATTTTTTTATAATATATTATTAGGAAATCATTTGTTTTTTTTATAGTTATTCCATGTGTTATGTAGAAGCAAATATTGGTCATAAGAATATTATATGAATTTATAGAATTATTTTATTATGTTATTAATTTTTATAAATGTCACGACCCATTCTCGGGACCGTGACCGGCGTACGAGGTGAACAGTCTGTGGGAGCCGGTCCATCTCACACAAGCGTCAAAGATACAGAAACTATAAACCCATATATTTAAAACATTTTAATAAAACCGTTTTCGAGAATTATATATATGATTATAAAATATATCAAAAATCAATACAAGAGATAAATCGCAAATCTAATATCCCCAAAATAAACCTACAACCAGAGGACTCCATAACCCAACAGTATATCGGAGTGGAGCATCTAATACAAACGAAGTAGCTCGGCAAAAATGGTGCTACTAACCAAAAGTATTTATCTCACTGGGTGTTGTCAATCTGCAAAGATAGAAACAAGGCAACACAGAATAACAAAGGAGTTCAAACCCAGTGAGTGAGAGACAACACTCAAGAGTGCCACATACGTGCCTCACAAGGACTGGTTTGAAAACCGTTGAAAAACTACCACATGCACGTATACGACAGGAATGTATATATATATGTATACACACTTCATATATAATATGGTTTCAGAAACACGTTTCGTAAACGTTTACACCCAAGGCAACAACATGCGCTTTGGCAAAATCGATACTACTAGAATCATAGTCAAAAACAATATATACATATTATGAGACCATTAACAATCGTGGTGTGAATTGCATCACTCAACCACCTCAATAATGATTGTGGACTATGTCACTAATCCAGTAACAAATCATGTGTCGGGCCAGGGCACATGGCTATCGACAACCCTGATAGCTGGGTCAAATCATATCTTAGTATACCAAATGCTACGTACCCCGTAGCAAAGGTGTCCCATAATAAAAAATCATTATCTCAAAACAATCCACGCATTCAGCATAAAAAATAGTGAAAACATATATATTAATATATATACATAATTCTTTTCTAAAAACAAATAGTGAATATTTTATTCACATAATCCAATTATTTAATTAATCAATCCTTAGATTAGTCCGGTTTCAAATATGTGTTATACACATAAAAAATATAACCCGTTTTGAGACACAACTTATGTGTTTGAAGCTGTCATCCACTCATCTGGATGTCTAAGCTAGGACCCGGTACCAGTGCCAGATGGTTGATCCCGCTGACGAGGGCAGGAAGCTGAAACAATTACCAGAAATAATAGCATATCAGAAACAATGATGTACGAGGCACTAGTATTGTGGCTGTACCAAAATGCGTGCACATGCATATGTAACCCTCAAAGATCGCTCAAAATCCAATCCGAAAGTGAATCCATCACCTTCGACCCAAAACTCAAAACCCACGTAAAATTACAGTTTGATTCCTGACCAATGTAAAATTACGTTCTAGTCCTCAAGACTTGACATATTACCAAATAGTCCTCAAAGTAGTCAAAATCTCCAAATTAGTCCTCAGACTATCTGAATTCACCAATTACAAAATGTCACAATTTGGTCCCTCAGAACCACGGTTTACTCGAGTTATCCAGAACTAACTCGAGTTATATATGGTCTGATTTACTCCAGTTAGCCAAAGGATAACTCGAGTAAATCATTGTATGTTTTACTCGAGTTAACCCAAATTTAACTCAAGTAAATTTGGGCCTATCTTACTCGAGTTAGCCAAAATGCTTACTCGAGTAAGTCACTTACCCAGATTTTTTAGTTCAACCAAACACTTAAATCAACCAATAAAAATACTCTTAAACAACTACATTTACTCTAATAATCATTCTGAACACGAATCTATACTCAAATCCATCAAAACAACTTAGAATCTCACCAAATCACCCTAAACCGAGTTGATCAAACCCATTTGAATCTAAAACCATAATCTTACAGAAAACATGAGGAAATAAAGGATTAGAAACGCAATCTTACCTCAAAAAATCCAAAGGAAATGCTGGAGAACAACTTGAGAGAGATTGAAAGCGTCTGAGATGAATGGATTGGAGCAAATGACGGATTTCGGTAGTTTGGGGTCTTTTAAAGACGAAGAACATGAAACGCGTCATCCCACTTTTTCATAGATAACTCGAGTTACAGAATGGTTAACTAGAGTTATATAGACCTCGCCTAACTCGAGTTACAATTCTGGATAACTCAATTTGTATAAGGGTTGCACAACTCGAGTTACCTCTTACTCTAACTCGAGTTATCCACTCTCCATACTCGTTACTCAAGGTTCCAAAACACAAACCCTACATGCTCATCAGCATTATCGACTACCAATTAACTCCACACTCTCAATGAGGATGAGCATCAACAATCATCAATCGGAACTCCAATCGCTATAGGGAATATAGCTGGAACGGGCGGGATATTACAATAACAAACGTGGACTCCACAACCAATCAATATCAAATCATGTGCTGGGCTAGGACACAGGACTACTGACATCCCTGGTAGCTGGGCTTCTCAATGCATTGGTATACCAAAGGCTACGTACCCTGTAACATAGGTATCCCATATCAAAAATCATACTAGTATAGTATGAAAGCAAAGTCATGCATTTAACATCAAAATCAGAGAGGATATATAATACATATATATCGAAGTTCAAAATAAAAAACTGATTATTAATCCACATAATCATATTATTAAATTAAGGGAAAAATCCACCGCGGTCCCTAATGTTTCACCATATCTCTCGTGCGGTCCATCAATTTTCAAAATTAGCCATTTTGATCCCTCGGTCTTAACTTCAATTGTTTTTTATAACAACAAATACAAAAAGAAAAAATTACCCTCAACCCAAACTGTAATATCCCATATGTTTGATAATTATTATTGTATTTTAATAATTAAATTTGGGATAAATTGAAATTTTATTTTTGGTGTTTGAAGGGTAAATTTTGTGTTTAAGATGTTAATTGGGTGATTAATGAAGGTTAGGAGTGATATTAAGTGAAAATTTGTGGAACAATTGGAAGAAAAATCGGAACAAAAGAAGGCTGGATAACCAATCGTCTGTCATAGGCAGCCAAGCTGCATGTCGTTTGTTGCTGGAAGTGTTGTCGTTCAGGGGTTGTTGCGGGAAACGATGAGTCGTTCGGTCAACTTGCTTCTGTCGTCTGTGTCGCGCGTGTGTCGTCCAGTAGTGTGATGCGCGTCACAAAGTGCTGTCATCCGTGTCTCAGCGCTGTCGTTCGGTGTCACTGTGCATCAATTCTCACCAGCCACGCCGTTTCTTTTTTTCTTCCTCTGTCAAAGCAGCCCATGTCGTTGCCCATTCTGCCTTTTTAAGTCAACTCCACCCATCTCTGTCATTCTCACTTCCGTCTCTCTCTCTTCTGTCTCTTTCTCTCTCCATTTATGTGTTTCACTTTCATCAAGTGAGGTAACAACTTGACCATTGAGTTTCTTTTCTTTTATTTTTTTTGTTGATGTCCATAACTGTTGAATGATTCTGGGTTTTGAGGGACTGTAGACTTGGTTTTGGGAAGCATTTCAAATGGTTTATAGAGTTGTTTTAGTTGGGTTTCAATGGGTTAAAAGTGGGAAAGATGAGAGTAAGAGAAAGGGGATGTTCGGGAGAGTTTTCTTTGAAACTTGGTTGATAACTCCAACTTGTTTTGGACTGTTTTTGGTTGGCTGGAATTTCTGGAAATAAGTTGGGCATGATTTCATAATTTTTGGACTGATGGAAGAGGAGTGTAAGAGAAGGTAATGGTTCGGGTTGGTTCTTGAAATTGGTTTGTTGATGCCGAAATTGCCTCTGGAAT
>CAODLS011001676.1:0-10617 GCA_948243855.1 Flueggea neowawraea | reverse complement strand
GTTTGCATTCATGTGGCATGGATCTTTCCCACCACTCTTGTAAAAACAATTAGACCTTTTCACAGCCCTGTCAAAAACCAAACAAAAAAAGTAAGCAAAATCATTGTCAGTAGAATTAAAAACTAAAAGAAACCAATTAAGTTGTAGAATTAAGGTGACAAAGAGCTTACATCATGCTTACAGATGATGCAATTGTGTAACCAATAGCAACACCAAAAAGATTCAGGTACTGAACCAAACCACATAGCTTCTGCTTGCCAACACCTAACCAAACAAAAAATAACATTAGAGACAGATTTAAAAAATTCTGTAAAGTACCCATTTTTAGTCACAATCTTCTATTTCAAAAACTATATATATATAAAGAAAAAAACTAACCAAGATTGGATCTAACAGCATCCGAGTAAGTATAGTTTCTCTTGCCAGAAACTTCATCTCCAGTACGGTAACAAGCAGCAAGCAGAGTAGAAGTGTAGTAAGTGACAAAGGAGAACAAGAACATGACGGCTGGACCAGCCACCCAACCGAGTTGAGCCGTGGCCCAGGCCAATGACAGAACTCCGGACCCTATCACTGCTGTGATTATGTGTGCACTGGATGTCCAAATAGTCCCTGTTTTGATTCCACAAACATTTATATAAATCAGCATGAACAAATCATGCCAGAAATACTAAAATTACATTGAACTGATTGATTACCAGTTCTTTTAGGACGTCCATCGTCGTCAAACCACTTGGAGCCACTCTGTGAGTTCATGTCAATGGAGACACTGTATACTTGTTGGTTCTTTGTATCAGCCATCTTTGGACAAAAACAGAGTTATCCAAGTAAGTATTTTTTTATAAGCACCCAAGTAAGTAGTTTAAGTTTCTTTTTTTGGAACTTAACAAAAACCCAGATGAATTCAGTGCAAGAAACTCTTCTTCTCTGCTCTCTTGAGCATCAAAGAAGAGAGTGAATTCAGACTCAAGAGTGTGAGGAGTGTTAAGAGAAGGATTGGCATGGAAGGAATGAAGGGAAGTAAGTAAGATATATAGAGAGCGTTGGGGAGTGGTCAGACCACGTGGATTAAAAAGAAGGATGGGCCATAAGAACACTACCGCAATTGTCAACGACCATGACCACGGCGCCGTACAGGAAATAGAAGGCGCCACCACTACTTCAACTTAACTTCCATGCTCTCTCCTCTGTTAAATCATACTACTAAACAATATAAAATCTTCAGTCTCTTACTTTTAGTTCCACCCCACTTCACCACTTTCTCTAGCTACGGCCCACCACCACCGGTGCTTACCCTGTTTATTAATTTGTGAAATATGTGTTTGTTTAAGATAAATTTAATAAAAATAAATTATATAATAAAAAATAGAGTATACAGTATTTTAAGATTAGATTATTGAGATGTATTTTGATAGTTTAATATTTGATATATTCTCACAATATAATCTATCAAAGTTAGGAATTCACAGCTTATTTCCATAATTTATTTCTAAATTTACCTAAAAAACATAGAGTTTAAGTTATTTAAACAAAATTATAAATAATCCTATTTTAATACATTTTTAAAATTTAATAGGAGTTGTTTAGTAAATAAATTTGAGTAGAATGAAAAAGATTTGATTTCACTGATCAACTCACTAAAAACCATACTTGTTATGATGGTTACAGGTGCATGTATTGACAGTATTGTTCATTGCATAATTTAAGGCAAATATTACTAGCGGCGATTTTGTAAGGGCTATTATAGCGGTTTTTACTTGGTGACTTTTCTTTTTCTTGCTATAATCCTTTTTTTTTCTCTTAAACTAACAACTCATGCAAGAAAAAATTTCGTCAATCAAGTCAAAATTTTCAAGAATTCTGCTGGATATAAATGGATAATCTTTAATTCATTCTTATTAAACATCAAATTCTTCAATATGGAAAAAAATTCTGAAACTAATTTGTCCTATATTCTTTCGTATAACGCTTAATTACTCAACCACATACATACTAATTTCCTAGACATATTTCCTAATCAACTTTCCTAATGTGAAGACCAAATATGATGTCCCATGCATGTATATTTCAACAAGTAAATTAAATTATAATACAAAACTGTTGATTCGGTAATAAATATTTTAAATAGGTATATTTTAATTGCTGAAAATCCAAACTATAAATAAATTTGTCACTTGAAACCAATTCAAGTATTTGAGCGTGGGAGTTGTAAAACTTTACCTTATAAGTTTTAAATCGCATTTCACTAAAAAAATATACAAATAAATTTATACATATAGGTACAACTAATTACCTAACTAGTAACATATAAAAGTTGTCTTTGTTAGGGAAGAAATTTTAGTACGTAATTTACAGTACTTAAGCCGGTAATTATGGAGTGAACTAATTCTTTAACCTCTTTAGAAGCAATTGGCATCTCCTATTCATGCTTAAAATGTAATTAATTAATTAATTATGCTAAGCTTTTGTCTAAGTTACGCATGAATAAGCAGTAAGTTCATGCTCTTTGAAGCTTTTGTAAATTAGAAGAGTTCTTCCTCGCACTTTTTGGGGCAGTGAATATTTTACTTTGTTGCGAAAGTTAATGAAAAGGCATGACAGTTACTGCTAAATATATGCTTAAAGTGAGATTAGATTCTCTTAAGCCATTCTGATTGCCACATGACATGGCTTTTTGTTTTGGTTCCCATAAAAACGTGAATATATATTTTGTAATTTCTTCTCATATCTTTTAATTCATATTTTTTGCTTCCTTCTTCATCTTTTCATGTAGACATGTTTAATTAACATTGCATGCGTATCATAAGAGAAATTACTAGCAAATCTATTTTCCTAGATTGCACTCACAGAATGAAATAACAATAAATAAATATATATTAATATATTCTTACTACTTATCAAAAAAACATTTATTCTTAGTGAAAATTAAACTTTCAATTCTTCTTTATTTGAAGACAATAACATTCAACCAATTGTTGAGGTTTCCTAACAAAAAAGAAGAAGAAATCTTGACTCTATCAAATGCACACAAATATACATATATATTCTCATACCTTCATTTCCACCTTTTCGCTACTCTCAGAAACTCCAACGCAACAAGGATTGAAAGATCAGCAAATAGTTTAATTTAGGAATAGAATTAAGTTGAGTTGGAGAAAGAGATAGTATTCAACTTCTCTATACTTACATAAAACTCAATATCGTTTTATATAGAACCAAGGCAATGACACTTAAAATTAATAATATTCTAACCTATCGGTTTCTTTAAAACACCACCTCAAAACCAAGATTCTCACATGGAGGGGTGTCTCCTCCATCATTGAGCGAATATGGTTCCATTTTCAATATTAATGGAAAAAGATAGTATAAGTGAAAGGATATATCAGTCAAGTGTCACTCTTGATTGGTTTGGCCTTAAAATAATAACCAAAACCTGGTATGGCCATTCCGGGTTGTCGGGATTGATAACTGAAAGCATTATCATTGATAGACAGACATCAAGGATCTAATTCCCCTTCTTTACTTCCCTGTGAATGAGGGAAAAGAGGAAAAATTGTGGTGTTATTACAATTAGAACTCTTAAAAAAAATTCTCAATGAGGCTCATTTAGTAAATTAAGTAATTGAAACTTAAATTAAATAATTTCAGTAATAATTAAGTAACAGTTATAGCTACTTAATTTATCACAAAATTAAGTAATCAATCAAAATTAAATAACAAATAGCTAAATTAAGTAACGACATCCAAAATTAAGTAACTTTTAGAGCTACAATTAATTAATCATCGTCTCAAATTAAGTAACTGAGGCTGAAATTAAGTAACTCGAGTCCTCAATAAGGACTCTTTTTAATAATTCTCATTGTAGTACCACCCGAAAAGTTGTGAACAAAGACAATTCCTTCAAGATACTATTCTAAATTAATCAATTTTATATTTTCATCTCCTCCTGCGTGGAAAGGTGATTTATGGTATTTTGTTTTTCTAAGTCATTTTATATGCTATCCGCCATAAATCGAATTCACTACTTCTTAGAATTAAAAATAATTCTAGTACACATGAGTTATGTACCCATTAATTACTTAAGGTATTCTTATTAGATATCTAACGTGTGTACACATGTATATATATATGCTAGCTGTAGTTTCCTTGCATAGACAAGCTTCCTATGTAAAACTCACTATATATATATCAGTAGCAATAACAGAGGAAGAAGAGGATTCTTCTGTCAAAATTCTTTATGGTATCAGAGAGAAAACCCTAACGCCGCACAATCAACACTATGTCAGACGATGAAGGCAAGAAAAAAGACAGCGGCTCGGGATATGGTATGACAAGAACACCTATGACAAATCCTACCTCTCCATATTACCTGACTTCAGCTAATAACCCAAGACTCATACTGACACCTGTGGTTCTGAGAGTGAATAATTTTGATGAATGGGCTAAGGCAATCAAAAACGCCTTTAGAGCAAAGAAAAAACTCAGATTTCTTGATGGAAAGGTTGTAAAACCAAATTCAATGTTTTTTGGATCTTCAACACAATAGATCCAAAGTTACAATCAAGTCTCACCTATATGGAAGTTGTGATAGACCTGTGGAGTGACCTGAAGGAGAGATTCTCCATTGGCAATGACATGAGAGTGCACCAACTTAAGACTGAAATTGCAAACTGTAAACAAGCAGGACAAAGTGTTGCTATGTATTATGGAAAACTGAAAGGTATGTGGGAAGAACTCGTTGGGTATATGAAGAACCCAACATGTCAGTATGGTGGTTGCACCTGTGGTGCGGCCAAAGAATTGGTTGAAGAACTAGAGAAAGAGAAGACACATCAGTTTTTAATGGGTCTTGATGATGACGTGTTTGGCACGATATGATCAAATATTTTGAGCATGATTCTGATGCCCAACTTGAATCGAGTTTACTCGATGATAGTGACTGAAGAAATGCATAGAAATGTGGCTAGAGGACGAGATGAACGTGCATAAGCGGTAAGTTTTGCTATGCAAGTTGAAACAAAACAAAAGGGAAGCAACACTTCCAGTAGTGATCAAGTTGTTTGCATTAACAACGGCAAACCAAACCATGAAGCTGCAGAATGTTTCCAAATCATTGGGTATCCAGAATGGTGGTATACTGACCAAGGTAAGAGAGGAGGAGGAGGAAGAGCTAACAGAGGTGGTAGTAATATTGGTTATGGCAGAGGACATGGAAGAGTGGCTGCTAATGCTGCTCAAACACATCATGTGAGTAATGGCTATTCTGGAGGTGCAGGTACAATTGAAGCTGAAAAGAATGCATTTTTTGATATTGATGAAACACAGTGGGAGACACATATGTTTGTCTTAAAAACACATAAGACTTCCTCTTCTATAGAAAAATTGACTGGTAAGCAAGACACCACCTGACTTTTGGATACTTGCGCATCAAATTATATGACTAATAATATAAACCTGCTACAAAATGTGATAGATGTTTTCCCATGTTCCATTGGACTGTTTGATGGAAAGGAAACTGTAGCAAAGAAAGAAGGAAATGTGGTATTTGGAAAAGGATTTGTGTTGAATCATGTGTTGTTTACTCCAAAGTTGAGCTGCAACCTTATCTCTGTGTCTCAGTTACTTGATGAGATGAACTGCACAGTCACTTTCTCTAATAAAATTTGTGTGATACAGGACCACATTACGAAGATGCTGATTGGAGCGGGTGAGCGTCGGGACAGGGTCTATGTTTCTGTAACGTGGCAAAAGCAGTGGTGAATAAAGCAAGTGGAGACAATTCTCATGATTTGTGGCATAAACGTCTGGGTCATCCATCAGCTCAGATTGTTAGTTTGATTCCTTTCATTAAAGATAGTGTTGATAGTGGGAAAAAATAGAACATGTGAAATTTTCTTTCAAGCTAAACAAACTCGAGAAGTGTTTCCCCTTAGTAATAATAAAGCAGTTGAATCTTTTGAGTTGATACATTATGATGTTTGGGGTCCATATTGTGTCCTAGCTTCTTGTGGTGCTGTTTATTTCCTCACTATCGTTGATGACTATTCGTGTGTTGTTTGGATTTATTTAATGGCTGAAAAAAGAGAAGTGGTTGTTATTATTAAAAATTTATGTGCTATGACATTGAAGCAGTTTGATAAGCAAGTGAAAGTGGTGCATAGTGATAATGGAACCAAATTTACATGTTTGCAGACTTATTTTGCTCAGCATGGAATTATACATCACACAACTTGTGTTGATACCCCACAACAAAATGGGCAAGTGGAACGCAAGCACAAACATATATTAAATATTGCACGTGCATTGAGGTTCCAAGCAAATATTCCAATAGAATTTTGGGGTGAATGTGTACTGACTACAGGGTATCTCATTAATAGAATGCCCACTATGGTTCTTGGAGGTAAAACGCCTTATGAAATGTTGTATGGAAAAATGCATGCATATGATAACATTCGCATTTTTGGATGTCTGTGTTTTGCTCACAACACAAATCGTGACAAAGATAAGTTTGCCTCATGTGGCTGGCATTGCGTGTTTATGGGTTATCCGTACGGGAAGAAGGGTTGACGCCTTTATGATTTGGAGACTCGAGAGTATTTTGTATCACGTGATGTGATTTTTGCTGAACGTGAATTCTTGTTTACTGTGCAGACAGATGCATCTCCCATTACATATGTTCCTGATCTGGTGTGTGATGATGAGGTTATTGATACAAATTTTGACAACGAAGAATATGATCACAATGCTGAAGTGAGGAGGAGTACAGAGGAAGAGGAGGAGGATGAGGAGAGAATTGAGACAGTAGTGACACCACTGGCAGCTATTGAACAATTGGGTTGCGGACATAGACAAAGATGTCCTCCAGAAAGATTGAAAGATTATGTTTGCCATGCTATGCGTCATTTAGACCCGTCTCACGCCTCCTCTGCTCCGACATCATCTAAATATTCAGGTATGCGATATCCTATAACTAATTATGTTACTTGTGCTAATTTTTTTGCAACACACAAGCAGTTTGTGGCAGCTATGAGTGTAGGAATGGAACCAAAAACATTGTCTGAGGCATTGCGTGATCCAAATGGCGGGCTGCCATGAAAGAAGAAATTGATGCATTGGAAAGAAATGGCAAATGGACTCTAGAGAAACTTCCAACTGGTGAGAAAGTGATCGGATGTAAATGGGTCTTCAAAATTAAGTATCGTTCTGACGGTACAATAGAACGATATAAAGCTAGACTGGTGATATTGGGAAATACTCAGGTTGAAGGAATTGATTATATTGAGACCTTCGCACCAGTTACAAAGATGCAGACTATTCGTACTCTTTTGGCTATTGCAGCAGCACAAAATTGGGAGTTGTACCAAATGGATGTGCATAATGCCTTCTTGCATGGAGACTTGGCAGATGAGGTCTACATGCGACTTCCTCCTGGATTTGGTTCAACAGATTCTGTCAACGTTTGTCGATTGCGCAAATCATTATACGGTCTACGTCAGGCACCTCAGAATTGGTTTGCCAAGCTGAGTTCAACATTGAAGGACTATGGTTTTCAACAATCTCATTTAGACTATTCTTTGTTCTCCTACCAATGTGGTGATGCTATTATGAATGTGTTGGTGTACGTAGATAATTTGATCATTGCAGGAACTGACAAAAAATTGATCAGTCAGTTCAAACAATATCTTAGCTCGTGTTTTCACATGAAGGATCTTGGAGTTTTGAAGTATTTCTTGGGCATTGAGATAGCTCATACACCTGAAGGAATTTTTCTTTATCAACACAAATACACACTAGATATCCTGACTGAAACTGGATTGTTGGGTTGCAAGCCTATTGGATTCCCGATTGAACAGAATCACAAATTGGCCATTGCCAAATGAGTTGTACTTCGTGATCCAGAGAAATTTTCGGCGTTTAGTAGGAAGGTTGATATACTTGACAATTACACGTCCATAGCTTAGTTCTTTTGTACACTCTTGCTCAATTCATGCAAAATCCAAAGATGAAACATTGGAATGCTACTTTGCGAGTTGTGAGGTACTTGAAAGGAACTCTAGGTCAAGGAATTTTCTTGCAGGCTACAAGTAATCTTCGGCTGATAGCGTACTGTGATTCGGATTGGGCGAGTTGTCCATTGACTCGTTGCTTTTTGACTGGTTACTTTATTCTACTTGGTGGCTCTCCTATTTCTTGGAAAACAAAAAAAAAAACAACAAACTGTCTCTTGTTCATCAGCAGAGGCAGAATATCTCTTCATGGCGGCTACTAGTTATGAGTTGAAGTGGTTGAAGGGAATTATGACAGATCTTGGGTTGCCACATTTGGATCCTGTTCACCTTTGTTGTGATAATCAAGCTGCTCTTCATATTGTAGCGAATCCAGTCTTTCACGAACGGACTAAACACATTGAGGTTGATTGCCATTTCGTTCGTGACGAGGTGCAGGCTGGGCATATCATTACTCATTATATGTGTACTTCACATCAGCTAGCTGACATTCTGACTAAGGCTCTCAATAAACATCAGTTTGATTTTCTTCTTCGCAAGTTGGGCATTCGTGATCTCCATGCTCCAACTTGAGGGGGAGTATTAGATATCTAACACGTGTACACATGTATATATATATGCTAGCTGTAGTTTCCTTGTATAGACAAACTTCCTATGTAAAACTCACTATATATATCAGAAGCAATAACAGAGGAAGAAGATGATTCTTCTATCAAAATTCTTTAATTCTTGTGATAATTTTTTTATAATTATTCTTGTGATAATTAATTATGTTATAGAATAATATATGTTTGTTTAGGTAAAACAACTAATTCGTGTGGTTTTTCTCTTTAATCTAGTTTAATTTTGCTTTTGTTGTTTTTTTTTTAAAGTTAATGTAGAATTAATCACGATGTTATAGCATATACATAAAAAGATAGATTTTAAAATATCAGTGAACTATACAATTTTAATTTAGAGAATTAAATTGAGCATTTGGTGACAACTGCAAATTATGAAATAATGTCTTTTTTTTCAAATAAATTGAGAGTGACAGATTTGTAATTTTAATTAATTGGATAAATCACTTATCAAAAAACTGATAAATTACAGTTAATTTTTTTTAAGAAATAGCATATCTTTTGAAAAATATAATATGTTAAATATGAAGGTTAAATAAACACATATTTTTCATATATTTTTTTTTTGTTACAACAAAATTTTCATATATATGTACGTGTATTGTTCTATTCCTATAGATACGTCGGCATGAGTTGACATTACTTAAAAAACGAGTAAACTTTCAAACCCTATAACGAAAATACTCAAAACATAACACTAGTAAAATAATGACTCAAACATATAATTGCTAGCCCACTAAGAGTGGAAATTAATTAGCTTAATTCAAATAGAGTTACAATTAAATTTTGTTTTGTTCCAACACGTGGCAAAACCAACAGCACAGACATTGCTCATTTTACTTCCTTACATTGAGGATTTCATCATTACGAAGAACCCATTAAAAGATTTTTTTATAATTTAAGTATACATGCATCTTCATAAAGTTTTTGTAATTTATTCTTGAAAAAAGATCTAATGTGTTCACTAGCGAGGTGGTCGATTTCGATGTAAGACAAGCCAAAACTCACTTGAATTATTAAACTTTATAGCTGGCTGTCTTTGTAGGAATAAAAGGAACTAGTACCATGTACACAAATGAAATTTGATCCATGTTTGACCGACTCACTAAGTAATGGGAATCCTTTGCTTAGTTGTTGATTAGGGTTTTGAAGATGACAGATTCGAATCCATGTTTATATTTCAATCTGTACATTTTTGTCCCATTACAACTAATGTATCGATCGATATGAATTGGACCCATCTTTTCTTATTTATTAAAATATCAACCTAATAAAGAATTTTAGAGCGAAATTTCAAAAGATAAACCTACTCTAAAGATGCATTGTTTCAAGAATATCGGCTTCAATCACATAAGAATATGAGTAACAAATTATTTATATAAAATCGTAAGAGAAATGTTAATGAGAACTAAACTTGTACTTTTAAAATAAATAAGCCTTTGCATTTTTTATTAGATCATGATATATGATCTTTTGAAATAATCTCAATCCTATTTATCCATTGCCTCAAATCAGGACCTCATAATTTTAGCTCTGAGTTCTTATTATCAAAATTATCAACTCGTCAAATAAGTTTTTATATAATTGTATAATCTTTTGTCTTGTAACTAGTTTTATTCAAAATTTTTAATGTCCTTGAACTCAATATATCCATTATAATTGTACAAGATTTTTAATTAATTTTTAGAGTGAGTTAAACTTTCTTAGCATAATATTTTGACTAATGAAAAGATTTAAAAGCAAAAGAAATTTTTTTGGTCATAACTATCTTACAAATAACATCATATCTCATGAGCCAAGAAATTGTTTTGTTCCTTTCCTTTATATGAATATGATGTAGCCCGCACGCATTGCCAACGCAATAACATGACCTAAATTACTTGAAATCATACGTTATGCATATTTTCTGCTTGCTTAATTGTCTTCTACATTTTAATCCCCTGAAGACAATTTTGTAATTTGAAGCAAAGATTTGTCTTTCCTTCCTCATT
>CAODLS011001543.1:0-12103 GCA_948243855.1 Flueggea neowawraea | reverse complement strand
TTCATTCAAATAAAAATAATTCGTTAAAATAAAAATATTACATTAAAATAAAAATAATTCATAAAATTTAAAAATTAAATTAAAATTAAAAAATTACATTAAAATTAAAATATTACAAATAAAATATTAAATATTACATTAAATTAAAAATACTACAACCCATATTTTTACAAAGTTTTTTACAAGTGTATTCATGCAAACGTCGTGCTGCGAGAGTCATGTTCGACGTATCTTTGTCGAGCATCGATATGTCTTCCTTAAGCTGTTGATCTTTAAAATACTCTATTTTTTCTCGTTCGATCTCGAGCCGTTGTTCTTTTTCTTTCTTTCTATTAGCTTCCGTCGTTTTGAAAGCTTTGTGATTTAATTCTTTCTCGAACAACATGTCATCCAAAATGGACGCAACTTCGGAGACTTCGTTTGATGTCGACTTTCCTTTCTCATACATGTTGTGTTTCGCCTTTTGTTTGGTTCTTACCCCTTCCCTTTTGGTCTTATCTCGGCTCATTGCGCGAGCCTATTGGGTTGGCTCTCCTTCGACGCTAGGATTGGAGGCGATGAGATCGAAGGAGTCGGAGCTAGTGTAGGCGCCTTGGGCGTTCACCTTGGTTCTTTTTGGACCAGCTTCGGGTTCCATGGGCAATGCTTCCCTCCATTTCGGATGATCACGTAATTTTTTTCAAACGTCATCGTGAAGGAAATGGGTTTTCGCCTCAATCAAGTAGACAGCGCGTGCTCGCTCTATAATCATGTCGTCGCTCCAACCGCTATGATAAGTCGAAGCAACGTTGTTGTAGATGCTGTTAAATAAGGTGACAATTTTGTTGAGTGTGTGCCACCTATTTTTAACGGCATTCCCATAACGTTGCTCGCTTGCCTCCAACCCATGGTTGAAGTGTGCAGCCACCCTCTTCCAAAAAGAGTTGACGTTTTGGTCGTTGGACATTATGAGGTCTTCGAAAATAGCGATCTAACACTTAGCCAACTTGACGTCGTGTGGAGGGATCCACTTTTTGTACTTGGCACCGACGTCGGGGCTGAGATTGCTTAGACCAATAATGGGCTTGGGGGTTCATTTCAAGAGTAGGAGAATCCCCTTGGGAACCTGTCATCGAGCACCTATCCAACACGGAGATGTAAGAATTATTTTGTGAAAAGGATTATTTTGTGAAAAAAGGATTAGACGTAAAATTTTGAAAATTATCAA
This sequence comes from Flueggea neowawraea, assembly GCA_948243855.1. Lineage (NCBI taxonomy): Eukaryota > Viridiplantae > Streptophyta > Magnoliopsida > Malpighiales > Phyllanthaceae > Flueggea > Flueggea neowawraea. The sequence goes on along the minus strand of CAODLS011001543.1, from coordinate 10,896 downwards.
AATTGGAAAGTGCGAGTTGATATGAAAATGGGAAAAATGAAGCGGTGGGATTGAATTGATAGTTTGTGAAAGAGGAAAAATTTGATGGATTATTTTGAGAATATCGGTAGTTGGCAAAATTTGATGAGTTGTTTTGAGAAGATGATTGAATATTTTCATTGTTGAAATCCATAATTTTGGGGGAAAAAATTGGAGTGGGAGTAATTTGAGAGTATGAAGAGAAATTTTAAGAGTTGAGAGAGTTTAGGGGAAAGAAATGAGTGTTTGAAGTGTAGAAATGAGAGAAAAAAATGTGTTTAGGGGTATTTATAGGAAAATTGGTAAAATTAGTCGTTATGGACCAAAAGGGTAATTTTTTGCCCCCCAACGGTACTATAACATTAATATTACTATTGAAGTAAATATGACCGTTAGATCAAAACGATCCAACAGTCAGATTTTGATTTAAAAAAAAATAATGTGCCACTGGCCCCGCGCCTGACACATGTAGTCCGTCCTCCCGCAGGAGGACGGGCTACATCACGGGGACGCGTGCCGACTACGAACGGGGCAAATCGCCTAATAATACACTGATTGAAACTTCTACCTCTTCTTATCATATTTTTCAAATTCAATCTTCCAATATTAGTCATACATAGATATTTTGCCTTCCATTGATAATTAGTTAATTAATTTTTAATTAAATAAGAAAATATGTTTCCAACATACATGCAAAACTTTGCTCTAATTGAAAAAACATTGGAGTTAACTTGTTTCAAATCTTAATAAGACTTTAAATTAGAAATATAAAGACAATCAACATTTGTGACTTCCATTGGTTAAAATTGAAGTGTCATACTCTCACATCTCTTAAAAGTTGAGATTAAGAGTTGTTTATAAACATTTTTCTTCCTCAAATTACTGAGATGCATTTTCAAAAACAAAACCATAAAGGTTCATGAGTTCAAAACGAACAATATTTCAAGAAATAGATTTAAAGTGCAATAGTTGAAAGATATGGTTCACCATAAAAATTAGTAACATTTGAAATTAGTTTCTATTTTCTTTGAATAATTTGTAAATTTTTGTATAAATATTGGTGCTGCCCTCAAAAAAAAAATCCAAAAGTTGATTATAACCTCATTGGCGGCCAGGATTATATTGGAAAGTATCTTTGCTCTATGTAGCCGTTAGATTTTTTAAGAAATTAGACAATATAACAGGTTAAAGTATTTTAGATTTTTTCATGGTGGTCCAAAAATGTGATAAAAGAGGAGAAGCAAGAGAAATAATTATAGGCTTGTTTGACACTCATAAAATATAGTATATTTTTAAAAGTATATAATTTATTGTGTATAATTAATTTTATAACGTATCACGTCTCTATTTTTTTACTATTTATTTTCACAAATAATTAAAACATACTATATGTTATATATTACGTTACTAAACGAACCCTAGATTGATAAGATAGGTCGAAGACTGAGGATGCGACGCAACCAGAGCTGGTATAATAAATTGATCGTAACTATAAAATTAATGTTGGACATGTACGAAAGTTATCCAGAAATTTGTGGCCAGGTGACTCTTCCGGGTGGTACTACAATGAAAACTCCTAAAATAAATCCTCATTAAGGACTATTTTAGTAAATTAAGTAATTGATGCTCAAATTAAGTAACTCTAACAATAATTAAGTAACAGTCATGGTTACTTAATTTACAGTAAAATTAACCGATTAAAATTAAGTAACTGGTGGTCAAATTAAGTAACGACATCTAAAATTAATTAACTTTTAGAGTTACAATTACGTAATCACCCCATAAAATTAAATAATTAAGACTAAAATTAAATAACTCGAGTTTTTAATAAAAATTCATTTTAAAAATTTTCATTATAATACACCCGACTCTTCCTTGTCATCCCTTGAAGTTGGAATCACAACGTCATGTTTACATATGCATCTTCTATATTCTCCTCCGTACATGAGATCGTATATCAAGCCAAACCGATTTCGCAATCAAGGTCATAATCAAGCTCAATCCACTCTAATCGGATTATATCTTGTTCGTAATTTAATAGCTTAAATTGCCTTATAATACTCAATCTAATAATACGTAGGTCTATATATAGTGTAGTACTATTTGAGTCTGTTGCAAAATAAAAACGGGATAAGTATTACTTTAGACTCGTTTGCTGGACCGCCCGGTTCAGGACCTAACGTTTTTTTAGTACGGTTCAGTGCTCAACGTCTCAAAAAAGGTATCGGTTTGGAGCTTCCGTTATGACGTTGTTTATTTGATGCATACATGACTAAAATTCTGTTAAAAAAAGGGTGATTTTGCAATTTTTTTTAAAAAAGTGAATAAAACAGATATATCAAGTGACCACATCATTTCCTCCTCCACAAAGCCAAACCTAAAACAAACGTTGTTTAGACAGAGTTAATTTTTAAACAGAGCTAGTTTTAAGAAGACTTCATCTTCTTTTCCAATGGGATGATTCACCTCCAACATCTGTGCTCTTCTTGTGTTATTTCAATTTTCAGATTAAAGAAAAACTAAAAACCCACAAATTCATAAACAAAATACAATCCTTAGACACAAAAAAAAAGAACACAAATTAGAGTAGATTTCACATTTGGAAGTCGCACACCCAGAGACAGAGAGAGAGAGAGAGAGGCCGAGAGATAGCGCTTTCAGGCGTTGGCAGAGAAGGAATGGTGTGGTTACTTAACATATTTGCTTGTGTCCACATTTATTAAAAAATTTGCAAAATCACCCTTTTTAACGGAAATTTTAGCCATGTATGCAGAGAACAGACGACGCCATAACGGAGGCCCAAAACTGATACTTTTTTCAAATGTTAAACACTGAACTATGCAAAAAAATCGTTCAGCAAACTCTAGGGTCCAAAATGATACTCGTCCCAAATAAAAATTGGAATTAATATTATGATACCGACTTAAAAACACATAATCTTGGATGGAATGTAGTCCTGATAAAGATTTGGTCCAATGATGGTGGACCTTCTAACTAAACTTACAAGACTAAATAGATTAGAGAGAGCCTAGGATGATCCTGGGTGTTCCTCTCTGATGCTTAATTAACTCACTATTAAAAAACACATAATTTTAGATGGAACGCAGTACTAACTGTGCATTATGCGCTGATCATCATAAACTGAACCCAACAAATGACGCAGGTAATGAACTGCGTTAGGGTGATGAATAGTGACGAGTCAACAGAGACAGCAAATGATATGATATGAATGCCAAAGATACGTACAAGTACGGGTTTCATGTATGAATTACAACTGAAGAAACGAGACCGTAAAGTTGTCGTGATATGTGATGTCGATTGGGAAACTAGATATTGTCGAGATTTTTTTGAATCCCAATTCGATTTACATGTAAATGGGGCCGACGTTGCAGGAGGATTCGTAATGTTGTGGCCATTTATAAATCACATGCTGGGCAGTATAGCCACCAGCTAGTGGACGTCATGGAGAAAGAGGAGTATTTTGGTTTGGTCAATGTCAATTATCTATTTTGGGTTGTCCATTGCCACTTTACCCTGATTGTGTCCCACCCTGAACTCGTCTTAGCCCTATCTTCATTCTGATTTCCCAAGTGGCTGCCTTCCTGCCTTATGCAACTTGTGTTTTTTGTTTTTTCGTTCGAGGACAAGTAATACCAGATACGGTCCACTTTCACCCATTAATCAAAATGAGTCTTATGTTTTTTACAGAAAATTCAGTATATGTTTGTTCCAACAAATTGTAAGCTAATTGGTTATTAGCATATTAATTTGGATATATGAACTACTTATTAAAGAGGTTTAAGGATTCTTGTTAATTAGGAAAAAAGAAACCGACCAATAGATTTGTAATTCATTGATATTAAAATCAACTTCAGCACCAACAACTAAGAGATCGTGAATTCGAATTTTAGTAGGAACAATTAATTTGTCTTTTAAAAAAACTCGTTAATACTCCAAATTTCGAAGTAATCACTCACAAAATAAAAATCAATCAAGTGGAAATCTTCCTATTTCAAAAAAAAATACTGAATTTTATTCTGTAAATCAACCAATAGGCTTAGTTTAAAGAGAATTCATTAAAAGTTAAAATAAATTATCAATTAAATCTTGAACCGTCGTATATAATCATCAAAGAAAAATACGTAACCATACTATTTTCTAGTAATAAATTAAATTTTGTTCAGATCGGGATACGTAATAATTCCTTGCCAATCATTAAGGAAAAGAAACCAGCAAGACGCAGTGATTTTGAGATCGAAGGTCTCGTATCCGTTATTTTAATTGTTACACTGTCACTGTCCCAACTATGAACTCCCGGCGTCCAAACACTTTTAATTTATATTATTGTCAAAACCATAAGAGAAAACTGATTAATTATCATATGATTCATGTAGGCTTTTGTAATCTGATTTGAATTTTCATTTTGCTGTAATTTTAGAGTCCTGTTTTTAAGGAAAAAAAATTCGTCACAACTCATCAATTGTTTTGGCCTCTGTTCTGTTTATTTAATCTATTGTTCATATGAATTTTATATGGGCTGGGACATGTTTAACTTGAAGCTAATTCAATCATTTTAATCAGTTTATTATAATCTGAATTAATTATCTTATCATATATCCATCAATATTGTTTGGAATCTTGACTAGGAACCTTCAGTGATAATATTGTGTTTTTTTCTTAAAATGTATCTATGTTCATTCGACTAATTTCTATTTGTTTTAAGATTAGGTTTAAAAATTAATGTAATAGATTTTGTATTTTAAGAACTCGAACTTGTAAAGTGTCTTAACATCTAGAGTTGATCATCGACAGTGAAAACGTATTGTGTGAAAGATGAAACAGGCACAGAAATTGACAGGGCGATCTATGGATTTACGAAGCGAAGTGAAAGGGAAGGAAGCTGTGGCTTTTGGAACTGACATGAGACTGAAGTTAACATCAAAAATTGGATCTCCCATTTGTCATTAAATAGAAAGTTCACATGCAGGGATAGACAGTTCACATGGCATCACAAATTTGCTCAAATTGACGTGGTCCTTCTTCTACATATATTGCCGGAAGGCAACAAAAGGGTACCATGTTAACATTTTGTGTTGGACATCTACATCCGCAAACCCTTAAGGTCTTTCCTCTCAACATCTATGCCAAGGCATTGAATTACATGATTTCGGCCCTGATGGATGGCGACATGAAATGCTCCTGTGTTTTTTGTCAATTTTCATTAACTTGTCAAAGCTACATGACAAGGAACCAATGCCATGGATTTTATAAAATTTTCAATATTATGTATGTGCTGATGAGTTTCGTGTCTTTGGAAGTAAATTCTAACTTAACTATTAGTATGTTTATTCATAAGATCAGGAACTTTGATCATTCCAGCTAGATTTTTATAGACGTCCAAATACAATATTTACTTGGGGAAACATATATGGCACATTTTTTTGCATTTTATCAGTTTTTTCTCATTCATTGATGTCGTAGTTTTAAGCGCGAGAAAACATGCATCTTAAATAATGGAATTTTCTCTAACAGCTAATCTACTTAGCTTTTTTTTAGAAGATGTGGTTTAGCTATTTCAATGAAATGAAATTTCGTACTTATCAAAATAAAATGTTTATTCAATTAATTATTTATCTTAAGGTCATTTCTTATTTTTTGAAAATTAAATTTAAGGAAGGTGACGTCTCGATTATTGTATGGATTTGAATCTTACTTTCACCGGCTCACAGTATCGAGACCTGCAAGGTCTGCAACGAGTCAGTCTCTGTATAATAATGTTCTCGTTTGCGGCGTGGAAAAACCTTATCATGACTCGAGGATATATAGTTCCTCAGTTGAGCCCTGACCAGGGATTTCTCTTTACTCTATCTCTAGGTACTTTTGTCTTCATCTTATAATTTTGTGGTTTAACTTGGCGCAAAATATATTGTCGAATTCACACATTACTCATTGTCGTACAAAAACATGCGTAGAAGCAGTGAATAATGTTGTTTTCTCTACATTATCACCAGTGCATGATGATGATAGCAAATGTTTGGTTCTCACTTCTTAGGCTATCTTAACATGCATGTATATAAGGTGAATCGTGGGAAGAGACAAAATATGGATGGTGCTGGAGAGGACAATCGTTTCCTGTTTTCGAATTATGTTGATTATGTTTGAAGTTTTCTTGTAAGTCGTTATCGAAATTTAGGTTTGAAGTTGATGACTCATGAGCGGTGTAGTAAATAAAGAAACCATCTACTTATGTAATTTATTATTGTTCTTATTCAGCATGATTTGCCATATTATCTTCTTTGTCAAATATTTTTTCCCAGAAAAACATGCCAAAAAACCAACAATGGATTGTTTTCAGTATATTCTACAGCAATTGATGAATGAATGGTCGTTCTGCGAAAGTCCTAAGTGGAGTCTTTGCGACGAATAACGATAATCATAACAGTGCAAAAATGGACTTTCATTTTTAACAAGTATGACATGCAAATGATTAATGATGTGCCCCTTTCACATAAAGTACATTTTTCCATTAATTCTGTGTCTGGGGTCAACTAGAAACCAGTCAATATTGCCGAATGCTTTTTCAACGCAATCTTATTGTCAAATGAGATTGTCCTAAAAGAGGATGCGGTTTATTGTGCATCACATATGAGTACTAATCTAACCAGTACAGATATATAGCTGTCTCCATTCTCCATTGATGATCAATAATGGTTTGGTAGGCTTATTATACAACCAGTCCCAACCCAAATCCCACTTTAGCCTAAACTTTTTGACTCGTTTCGTCATGGATGGCTCGCAAGGATAATCGTGAAGATGTATCAAGTAGGATATATAAACTATCGTAATAATCCTATTATATTCTGCTTCTTACAAGCCGGTACTTCGTTTTTATATGTTGACAATTTAATAGGTTAAATAGACTGTATAGCGAATTGCGGATTACTTATTAGATTTTAAGTTTGGGTCATGTTATTGGTACTTTAGAATTAGCCGTTTTCTTTCATGAGAATTAACCATTAAATATTTGCTTATCAAAAAAAAAATCTATTAAATATCTTTGGAAATAGACCACAATAACCTGACGTGTACTGTTAACTGAATGAGCTGAGACTCGTGGACAAAAAGAGCTCATTTTGAAACAACTCTACAGGGACCCAATTCCAGAATATGATAAACCTCAGGAACCGCTTGGTATACAATATGTTAAATATCAATAATATAAAACAAAAAAGCAGCAAAGCTGCATAGGTATTTAAATTTTCTTTTGTTTATGTACATTTAAGAGTGTTTCCAAGAAAGAGCACATTGTTGCTGCTTTTGAGATATCTGAAAGGTTCTCTTTTTAAGATCTTCACTGCAGGAGTTATCAAACAAATGTCACCAAGTTTCTGCAGTATGTGAAGAGCTTGGAGCAGTCTGGTTAACTCCTGCAGTGATTCTGTTAAAAGTAAATTAACAAAACTAGTAAACTAAATCCAACTACATTCTACTTTATCTATAAAATTGGGGTGTTATTACAACGAGAATTCTTAAAAAAGTCCTCAATGAGAACTCTTTTAATAAATTAAGTAATAGAGATTTAAATTAAATAATTTCAGCAACAATAAATTAACAGTCAATTACTTAATTTATCACAAAATTAAATAACCGATCAAAATTAAGTAACCGGTAGCTAAATTAAGTAATGACATCCAAAATTAAATAACTTTTAGAGTTACAATTAAGTAAACACCCTCTCAAATTAACTAACTGAGACTGAAATTAAATAACTTGAGTCCTCAATAATTTTTTTTTAAAATCTTTATTATAGTACCACCCTCAAAATCATACAAAACCAGGTGACAGAACCAAGCCAACCTATAAGGGCCTATGCAACTCCATTTATCAATACACATGCAATCAATTTCTTTTTTGGTAAGTCTTTTATTTATTTTTATTGAAAATCAAACTCATGATCTGTTAACATTATAGTTAATTTTAATACCAACTAATTACACGTCCGTTGGTTACACATGCAATTAATTTAAGATTGGTTTGAGCCAAAAACAACTAATTAAGATGATTACATGGTAACAGCTTGGCTTTGCATGGAAACAGAAAAAAACAATGTTTAATTAATACCAAATAGTAGAGCATGGTCTGGTCCTCTAGCCTGATGTGGAGCTGAGCCACATTACTCTCATTGGAGTCCTTTCAGGGTCAATCTTTCTACACATTAAAAATGTGCACAGTATCCTAGCCCACCCTTGCAAGTCATGTCCTCTTCTACTTACTTGTCAAAACACCAGAATATTTAATTAGTGGTCCCATTTCTCCAAAATTATTACAATCAAAGTCCTGTCTCTCAAACTCTAATCTTGTCTGCAACTGCAAGAGTAACTAATTATAAGCTCTACCTGAGTCCTTCTCTTAGGAATTAATGGTACTCTTTTTCAAATTTTACAGGTCCCACTTGCCTAAGCAGCCATAACAACAACGTGTTTCAACATTATCGAAATCACTTTTTTTCAGTGAAGTCCATAGTTTAATTTCTCTTCCAAAGTTTCTAATCTACGCAACAGAGAAAAACTCTTTCCAAAAGTCAAATTTTATACATGTTTTAGCTAACAATAGAGAAAATATTGGTTGCAATCAGTTATGAATCTAAACGATAGAAGAATTCCACATTGAAAAGTTATGGTATATGCAAAAAATATACAAGTGTAGAAAACCTTGGAATTTTCGCCTTTAAGAACATTAACAGTTTTTTATTTCTTTTTCGACTCTTATGGAGTTTTAGAATAGCTGGTGACAGAATAATTAACCTTTAAGTTGGCTTGCTAATCACATGTTTGGTTTGTTGTTTATTGAGTCTGTTAAAGGTTCAACAGTATTGTCTCACTCAATAATAGAAAAGTGGAGGGCCACTGAACGGAATGCCTGAAATAATGTGCTTGTGAGTAATGAAATCACAGAGCAGTATAATAACTCAGAAGATTCCTTGTATGTTTATTAGCTGTCTGGATTAAATTAGATCTGCCTAATCTTAATGGAAGCTTTTTTAAGAAAAGGGCATGATATCTACCAAATGTAGCTACTCCACATGACTGAAAAACCTTTGCCTGAATTAAGCAATTGCTTAATCTACCCAGAAAGGCCAAGCTCTTTTGAAGGGTTAATTTGGAATTAAGATCCATTTCATATATATTTGATTCAGTTGCCACATCGCATGAAATTACTCTCATGTGGCCACATGCTTGAGGGCTCTTTCCTTGTTAATATAAGAGTCATCCAACAAAGCTTATCTTTGACTGATCCAACTTTCATAATCAACTCTCACTATTAGCTAATAGCTACACATAACCTTCTTCTATAAAATTTTTATTTGAAAGTTCTCTTCCCCCTCACCTTTTTCTGCAACCTATAAGATGAAAACAATTATCATACTTTCTTCGTCTCATTATAATAAATACTATTTACTTTTCAAAAAAAATTAAGAAATAGTAATTTCAGTAGTTAAACCCATTTAATTTTAGAAGTTGTGCTATTTATACTAATGTATGCTAAAATTATATAGTAAATCAAGCAAGTATATATTTATTTTCATCCTTTAAATCATTCTTTTGTGGTAAAAATTGATATGATGTTTGTAATATTTGTAGGATGATTTAATTTGGAGAAAAATGAGTGGAAAAAAATATAAAAGAGATGCAAAATAGAAAGGCTTTGAACAATCTCATGAAAGTATGAAGAAAATGAAAGAGACAAGAAAAGAAAGAGTGTAACTGCCGTGATGGTCAAGTCTCATGATCGTGAAAAGAAAAGAAAATGGTGCACCATGACAGAAAGTGGTCACCACCATGACACTTGGTCACAGTCACTCTCACGGCCATGACCAAGGGAAGAATTTGGCACCCCATTTCGAACATTAATGTGTCACGGCCGTGACACTTAGTCACTGTCACCCTCATAGCTGTAAACAAGGGAACAATTTGACACCCCATTTTGGACAGAAATGTGTAACGACCGTGACGCGTTGTAAATGAGGAGAAAGAGTGACAAAAAAGGCACAACTTGTGGGAACCAAAGTACACTTTAGGAGCATTTTTGGAAGTACTTTAACAGGGTTTGTGGAGAACTTCAAAAACTATAAATAGGCCTTTTGTACATGATTTTGGGGATCCTTAAAAACTTGCACATTAAAAAAGAGAATCATTCTTTATCAATCTTCAAGGAAAATTCAAGGCAATTGAAAGGGAAAGAGAATGATTGAAGAGGCTTCCATAATCTATTGAGACAAGCTTTATTCGTCTTTTCTATTTATTTTTTCTTTGTTTATAATCATGCTTAGGTTTTATTTTTGTTGCTCTTTTCTTAGGTTTGTAAATATGCTAGTTTAGATTTTGTGTTAGGGTTTAGAGATGTGAACCTTGGATTGATTTTGCCTCAATGGATGATTAATTTTATGGGTATTGTATTTTTATTGTTATATCTATTGTTATTGTTCTTTAATTGCTAAATATATTGTTGGTGTTGATTGTATGACTTGTTATTGATTGAGTGATGTTGTGATTGATCACCACAATGTTGTTTTTAACAAGCCCAATGGATGAATCAAAAGAAGAAGCTTGGGTTAGGTCACTTGCATACAACTTTTAATGTTTCAGGATAAAATATACCTATGCTTACAAGGTGTTTGATGAAATTTCTCAAAGAGTCTAATGAGCCTAACTTGATTAGGTGAGGCTGAAATGACCCTCTTAGGAGGTGTAGGCACGATTTGAGTGACCTCGATAAGGGCCTTGGGTTAGTCTTGTGGAGAGAACACTCATACCCATTTGTTAAAAACCCATTTTCATTCATTGCGCAATTAGATCCTTAGTTTTATCTCAAAAGCCC
>CAODLS011001467.1:0-11126 GCA_948243855.1 Flueggea neowawraea | reverse complement strand
AAGAGATCGGTGTATCGAGTACCATGAGGTGAAATCTTCACAGAGAGAGAAAGACAGTTTATATATGACTGAAAAGGAGTATCGAACTTATGGTCTTCAAGGCGACAGAAGAAACTTGGCTCCACAACAACATATCACTTCGAATCTTGATCCATATCAGAGGGATCAGGAAAGTGATCTTCTTAGACAACCACTTCAGATGTATAGAGATATTGCATCATTGCGCAGAGAACCTCTTCTTATTGATCCTCTTTATTCAAGTCAGAGAGAGTCAATTCATAATCTTGGTTCTAGACGTGAATTGGCAACTGGGGCACCTTCACTAGCTGCAACTGCATCTGTTTCCACCATCACTGCGTTTGACCCACATACAAGGGAACCATATGGTAATTACCAGTACGCTGCTTTGTCTGCAAACGCATATCTTCCATCGCTGAGGAGAGAGGAAGTTCCTACTAGTTCTTATTATGCTGATGGTAGGCGGGATACCCACTTAGGTTCGGCTGATCTATTGGCAAGGAGATTGGATATTGATCAAATGGATAAATTATGCTCAAAATATGCTTTTGATGCTCCATCAAGCTATAGCCCAACGCAGCAATCTGTTATCCATGCATCTTTATCCCAACCATACAGCTCCAAGCCAGAAAATGCAGGAGCAGTTTCATCTAGATACTCGTTCGCTGGTCCGTCGATGTTCTATCGTTGAGTACATGTCCCTAATAATTTCTGCTTCGCTTCTGCTAATATTTTTTGCATGAATTGGCGTATGCAAGCTTCAGAATTGCTTGGCATGAAGCTTGATATCGAGCTCCTTTACGCTCTTTTCAGTTTTTCTGTAATATAACAATTATTGAAGCTGGTTTAGTAGTACAAGAACACGTTACCGATGCCATGGTGGAAAAGGAATGGAGTTAATTACCCAGTTTACCATATTTAAAATACTGAATTTTACAATTAGGACTATATAATTTTAAATTTTACAAAGAGAAATGCTCAATTTTTTTTTTCCAAATGCTATATTTTTTAAACTAAATTTCGGAATAACTACATTCAATAAGATAAAACGTAATTTCTTTTCTCATTTTCTCATTTTTTCTCTCTCCTCGTATTCTCTCTCTCTCTCTCCCTCCCTCCCTCTGTCTCTCTCCTTCCTTTCTTCCTCCACCGTTTCGCTCTTTCTCTCTCCTCACCTCTCTCATCTCGGCCTCATCTTCTCTCTATTGTTGCCTTTCACGCTCTCCTCTCTCTGTTCTTGTTCTCTCTCCACCTTAGTTGTCTCCATTTATTGCTCTTCATGCTCTCATCTCTCTATTCCCATGCCGTTCTCTCTCCTCCTCGTTTTCTCTTATCTTCTTTGACACGTGACGAGACATCGATGAAGACGAAACCAGTGGCAACGAATGTCGACGGTGTCTGGAAGCATCCATGTAGTGAAGCCAGTGGCGAAAAGGTGGCGGTGGTCTAGATCTAGGGTTTGATGTTTTGGGTGGCGGCTGTGTTTCTTGTAATTAAGGGTTTGTTGTACAAAAAAATGTTAATTTAGTCCCTAAAATTGTTCATTTTCATGTAATGTCATCAAGTTTAAAAAATAATAGTTTTGTATACCTATGAACACCTTTGGACACATTTGAACATCTTTATAAGCTTAAATTTAATGTTGTTTACACCTTTAGACACCTAAATTTTATACCATTGTAAACTTTTGTAGACCTTTAAACACCATTGTAGACATTTGTACACTTATGTATACCAAATTAATTACCATTAAATAAATTAAAACTTATAAATATTGTATACACTGAATACTTAGATATACAAATAATTCAGCTTAATTTAAAAAAAAATATAACACCAAAAATTCATTAAATCAATTTTCTTATAAAAAAATTTGTGAACTCCTTTTTGAACACTTGCGTACACCATTGTAGACCTTCTGAAAAAATCAATTTTTTTTACTAGACATTTTTAGAGAAAATATCGAAATTTCTCGCAAAAATGACATTTGTAGAGGAGTGTCACATGTGTTTCAATTTGAGGCAATGAGTTTGAGCTGAGCTTATTTTCAAAATTCTGTATTTATTTTTGAAATAAATGTGTGATTTTTGCAAAGGAATGGCGGAAAACATGTGGTTAATTGCTTACATTTATTTGCTTGATTGAGCTCTGATGGTGTTTCTGGATAATATTAGGAACGCTAATTGAGTCAAGCGATCAATTAACAGGCAAAGTGTAGCGATTAAATAAAAAAATAAACTAAAATTAGATGACCATTTATGGTCAAAATGTTTGACTAGTATTTGGTCAACTTTGGTCGTAACTTGAGAGTGGTTGAAGGGGCTTGGACAATTCAGCAGGGCCTACGAGCTTGTAATGTAGTCCTTTACTGGAGGGCCTATGAGTTAGAAGACAATTTGGTATTTTAAAGTCCATCAACTCCACAATTTCTTGGCGTAGCCACGAACTTTAGTGCAAATCAACTTTGCATCTGCAGGTTTTGGAGCATTCAACTAACAAATGCAGTCGTTTTGCAGGAAAATTTTAGCATTCAAACTTCGTCTTCTTCTTCACTCTGAAAGAATATTATTACTTACTATTCGAAAATAACAAACCCAATAAAAGAGAACTTTGCATCTTCACTATGAATGTTCAGTGAAAAATGAATAGATCATCTTGGACATGCATGAGCCATGCATGTGTACTCCTGTGTGTAAATACGGATGCACTACTTAGCTTTACATCTTACTTTACATCTTACCATTTTTAGTTTTACACACTTTGAATCCTCGACTCTTTAAATAATAATTAATAATAACAATAATTATTCTACAAACACATCGCCATTTTGACAAAGTCTTAGGAGCGGTAATATTTTCCCTATCGAATCGTTCAAATTCATGACGTTCTAATTAAAAAACGAGTTCTTATCACTCTGTTACTTTCGATTATAAATTATAATTTGTGTTTCCATGAATGAGAAGTTTGATCATTCGAATATAATTATACAATTCTCAATATGAATTCATTGATTATCTAGCATTTGTATTCAACAAAAAAGCATAATTTAGAATTATATATGATCTTTTTACTTTGTCTTTTATTATGTGCTTTACATGATCATTTTGTGTGAAAGCAGAAGATCCAGCACTCTACAAATTATTATTTTTTTCAGTTTCTTTGTTAACAATGATTAATTGAATAATTGGTGCAGCTTTGAATTGCATGCTTTCTGATCTTCTTCTTCTTCTTCTCCTCCTCCTCCTCCTCCTCCTCCTCCTCCTCCTCCTCCTCCTCCTCCTCCTCCTCGTCGTTTTGGAGGGATAATGTTGAGATATCTATCATTTCCTTTTCAATATAACGAGTAGATATGTACATATCATTTTGTAAGAAAAAGTAGATGTGAAGTTCACCCACCTCACCTAGCAACATGACTTTTGTTAGTTGCCGCTCAAAATAAATATGACTTGTGTTAGTTTTTTTTTAATTCGAATGACAATGAATATTTTTGGTATAATTTTTTTTTAAGATTAAAAAGTCGCAGTTTAAAATTATTTTGCACTAATTTTAATGCTTCTTTGAGTAAATAGAGATTGATCGAACGAACATAAGTTATAAACAAACATGAGACTGAACATTTTATGATAAGAAAAAGGACTTTTGTCAAGGTAATGATAGATAATTCAAAAATTGAAATAGTTATCTCCATATTTAAGTATCACCCTCTAAGAAATAACTATTGTTAAAATATAAATAACACTAGTTACCTTTTTTTTTTTTTCCCAAAAATAACGACATTACAAGTAATTTCTAGAATTCTGAGTAGTTTTCTACTATTGTAATATGAAAAAGCATGTTTCAGTAAAACGATAGACTAACAATAGTGTAAAATTATATATTTTTTTTGTAAAAATTATAAATTATTTGGTTAAAATATTAACATTTGAGAAAGTTATTTGATTAAATGTTAGTTTATCATTTTTTTGACACGAAAGAAAATATGAATATTTTGATCGAAGTGTGTAGTTTTATTTTTCGCATTTAAGAAAAGTTAATAACTTTAATTTTTTTGAAAAAACTACGTTGTGATAGTGTATTTCCATACAAAATCGTACTTTTTAAAGTACAACCAAATACTCAAAAACTGACTTTGTGAATAGAGAGGAATTTCACATCGAATAATTATGTAGCGTGTGAATGACTTATATTATTTTAAGATTTTAAATAAAAATGTATGTCAAATTCAATTATATTTTCTTTCATTAGATCCATAGGTAATGACCCTCTCCCAAAAAGTCCCCGGGTCCTTCAATAATGATACCATTAATGATTATATGGAATTGCAGTTCAGTGCCTTGCCGAGAACTCCACGTTAGTTCGTATCTGTTTCAACATTAATATAATAAGCCTTGAAACAGAGAGACCAATCCATAATAAGTCTTTGTTAATGGAATCAAATGAAATGGAGTTTTTCATAAGTTTCTTAGACTTCATAAATCAGTCATTTTTTTAACATGTTTCATCTATATTTATATATATTTATAAGCACAGTAAACAGATGATGACGGATTTAATTAGCTAAGAATATCTGTCATGAATATTGAAATTAATCAGCTTGAAATATTTTATTTTCTAGCTATTTTTGAAATATTTTTTGATAAGTTGCTTTTAAATATTTAAAACTCGAATTTTCTGCCATTCTATATGCATTATGAGATCTAATTACATTTGTCACTTTTTTTTCTTCTTTTTGAAACAGAAGACTCACATCTTTCCAGGAAGAAAGATAAAGGAAAAAAAGGAAAAAAAGAGGCAAGTTTTTCTAATAACGTGTTTTTTAAACAATATATTAACATATCTCTAATTTTTATTAATATTCAAACTCAATTCGGTATTTATTAAAAGTTTTTATTTTTAACAAATTGAGTAATAAATAAAATAAATAAATAAATTTAATAATTATCATAACTTGTTCTTTAATATATATATATATATATATATTAATCAAATCCTGCTTAAATACTGCAAATTTGTGCACAACTCAATTACAGCCTGATGACGAGATTGTGCATAACAATATATAGTGGGGTTGTGATGAAACTGAGTTTGACCATTCAAGACCAAATCAATATACTGGAAATTCCCAAAACACAAATCCAGATTGAATTGAATCTCAAGTATATGCCACGAAAATATTAAAGCAAGTATCAGCATTTTTTACTTCTTTGCCAATTTACATGACCTGTAATGTAATGTTTATCCCAAAAATACAACTTATTGCTCTCCTCATCATCCACAATATTTATTAGATATTTAATAAATTATTTCTTTGCTTATTACTCAGCAAAAGTTCAAATACATTCCACACAAAATACATTTGATTCTCAATTTATTGATATTTATTCAAAGATAATATACATACGCGTTATCATTGTTGCCACTCACTGCCACCATTATGAATGTTTTTTTTTTTTCAAATCCCAACTATATACGACATATGAATGTTGTTTTAATAATACGTTTTCTTTTGGATATTATTTTTATCTTAATTTCCAGGAAAAAAAGGGTTTTCTTTTACATTGTATAGATCGGAATGGCACCCAGGAAAAAGGGTTTTCTTTTAAATATATAAATATGACACTATCTATACATAACATAGTTCTTATCGACTGAAACCCGAAGGAAAGCACTGATGGAAAGGTGTTCCTATTTTTGTATTGTGAATACTAAAAAGAATCCAGCACAAATCAGGAAGGGTAGCCATTAAATTTCCCATTATTCACCTCTTGAATTTCCCTTTTCTTTTTCTAACTTCTTCTACAAGGAAAAAAAAGAGCCGCGTAGTGGTATGCGGAGGACATATATATGTAGGTGCAAGGTTTTGTTTCATCAGCCTTGGTAGAGACGGTTCCTGCGAAACGTGGGTCGAAAGTTTTCATCTTTGACTGTAAATATTGAATCTTTATACGAGAGGAAGAGAATTTTGGGTTCTAGAATCACAGAAAACAGAGAAAGATATCACCTTTTCTAGAGAGAGAGAGGGGATCATGGGAGGGTGTTTTTCAGGGGACATAAGACGAGGGAAGCAAGCAATAGGTGGGACCCAACAGACGCCTTTGGAGTATGGCAACAATAACAATGGCGCCCACAATGCCGCTGTTGATTTTTCTTTAGGGCTCGCGGCCAGCATCCTCTTTTCACTCTACTTGAGGTGTATATAATTCGGCTTTTTGGTGGTAGTGACACCTGATGTATGTTTTACCACAGAGACATTCGGGTTCTTAATAATTATATAAGATAGAATTAAAATAATTTCTGTATGTTTTTTAATTGACTGAGTATAGGATTTTAATTTTTAGCATTTTTTTTTGTCTTTTTGTTGTTTATTTTATTAGTATTTACTTCTACCTTTTCAAAATCTATTTTCACTTAAATATGTGGGTTTTTTGTTGTTATGATGTGAGAAAGATAGGAAGAATTGGAATAACAATGAAAATTTTGATCTTTTAAAGTGGAACCCCTTTTCAATAGGAATAGGGTAAAAAGATTTGATTTAGTGAATGGTTGGTTTTGTTAATTTTTCTTTTAAATAGACAGCTAGACTGCCTAAAATTAATGCAAAAGGAAGGCAATTTTGGTTTTTTTTGGAGATCAAGTTTGTGATAGAAATTTACTTACCAATGTAGATTGTACAAAAAAGAATTGATGAAACTCTGCTAATATTAACTGTTTAGTTTCTTGAGTATCTCCAGAACATGAACAAGCAGTTTAGTTCAATATATTAATCTTACAGAGGAGACTTTTTATACTTTTTTTTGATAATTGTTGTCCATGAAGACTTTTTATACTTGAAGTTTGGGAAGACTTTTGAGAGCCTTCTTGGTGCATTACTCATTGCATTTTTAATATTAATGGTAATGATGAACTGCTACTTCATGAAAATCAACGAATAGATGACCTGCTGTTAGGTTTTACAGTGAATGTGATGGGCAATGCACTTGTTAAAATTTTTAGTCGATGTGACATTTACTAGTTGCATTTCGCAAACATTGACTTAAAATTTGTCTTTAATCACAATAAAAAAGTTCCCATATTGTTGCTTCCCCACATGAAACGCATGCCAAATTTCAATTTCCCTTTATAAATTTGGGGTGTTTGTTTTTGATATATTGAGTCGTAGATAGTAGATATACATTGTAAATTGATAAATTGAGTAAATTATATAATAAAAATTAGAGAGAATGACAAATAGGTCTTGGTAGATAACAATATGCTAAACACTGTTCAATAGAAAAAACCCAACATGCTCCTTGCTATTGGTTTAAGCTCATAGGTAGGGAGGGACTGATCATTAACTGTTATTTGTCTTGTTTATAGATTCATCGTGAGAAGTTAAGTGGGTTAAGATTTGTGAAAATATGGTTCTTTATTTATTCTTCTCTGGCCACTATGTTTTCAACGTATATGAAGTTGATATGGACGTTGTCTTGACTCTTCCTCTAGTCAACTGCTTGAGGCATTTATTTACTCTTCTTACCTTCTATAGTACAGCTTAAACAAAATGTTACAATTTTTTAGGATAAGTTGACCTTTATTTGGTTTGTCAATTTTTGTTATCATAAAAGGATGACATATTGATATTGCTCGAATCATTTTATAAGCAATTGTTCTCAATTTGATGATGTTGACATAGTAGAGATTTTAGAATTGCCCTTCAAATTCTGAAGGAAAATAATATGATGATTCTTGTATCTATCTTTTCTATTGTGTCATTTTACAGTTTGTATATCTTTTTTTCTTCTTATTTTGTGTTAACATTTCTCAAATATGCATTGCAGTTGTCTTTATCCGCTTCAAAGCTGCTCGATCGTGACATTACATCAAAGGTTGGTTTCTTTCATAACAATTTCTTTTCTCTTGTCTTGTGTTTTTTTTTTTTATCCTTGTGGATTAACTTTTTCTTAATATGGATTCCTGCTCTGATAATCTCCATTTTCTGTTTCTTTATCACTGAAGTTGCTTGATCAATGCACCTTGTTACTGTTTACTGCTTGTTCAAATTACATCAATTATATTCTGGCAAAAAAAATTACATCAATTACGTCTGAATTTAAGAGCTTTGTGATACATTCTTTTTTCTTGCATGCAAAAAAGCAGCTCTCTTTTTATATAGGCACAACGAAGAAGCATGCTATGTAAACATTTTTCTTAAGGTTGAATGTGTTTTTGTTTTGTTTTAGTGTTTTTTTTTTTGTGTTGTACATATATGGATTCTTTTATTTTCTCTCCATTTGTTTGCTTTGTCATATATATGTAAAAGGTGTATTTTCTCTTGTCTTGGTGCCGGCGGTTCGTCTCATATGGTTTGACTGAGGTTTCTTTTATATTGCAGAGTGACCCAATGACAGTTTTATATGCAAGAAAAATTGATGGGAAACTGGAAGAAGTTGGTCGAACAGAAGTCATTTTAAATTATTTAAGTCCTACTTGGATAGAAAAAATTACAATTGCATATCAGTTCGAGATAGTGCAGCCACTAATGTAAGCTAATTACATTTTCTAACATGGCCGTTTGATATGTCATTTTAGACAGTTCAAACTCATATTTTATCTTTTCATTTTTCCAGCATCCAGATCTACGATGTCGACACTCAATATCACAATAAACCAGTGAAGGTGATGGTTAATTCTTTATAACATTTCATCTTATGTTGGTTTTAGTTTATATAGATAAAGAATAATTGACAACTTTTTACCCTTTGTTCATGAACTTTTTAAGGTCTAAAGACTTATTGAAAACACTTAATGGCATGTTGAAATGCCACGGTAAATATTAATGGCTTGGTGTGATAGATGGTGCAGAAATAGATTCATCAAATGTATATATTTCAAAAGACAATGAGATTACTTTGAACACAACTACTACCTAGTTCAAATTGCATAGATGGCAATGGTTTAACAGGACGACAACTTTGACAAGAGTGGCTGTACAGCCGCTGTACTAGAAAGAGCAAGAGATTCTCAATGGGAGCCTAATATATATTAAAATAAAGTGGCTAACAAGATGGAAAAACTAGAAGATCATCATCTGTCAATTCTTTTTTTAAAAGATGACAACTCCGCAATTTTTTTTAGCAAATTTGAAGGAAAGTTTGAACTAGGGTGGGGAGTGGGGATAACTGTTAGGATTTGGCTTGTTTGAGCAGAGCTTTTTAGGAAAATGCCATGAGGAAATGCCGAATGTATCGATAAGTATTTGGTTGCATTTTTTGTATATTGCATGGACCATGCATACTCTAATGATGAGTGATAAACATTGTGTTCACCCATAATGATGGAAAGATCGATGTCCAATTAATTCTTTTGTGGCAATTGTTCTCGTTTGTGCATAATAATTAGCTCAACTAGAATTTTGTACCTCTTTCCAGCAACCCTTTATTAGAATTATGCTTTATTGATCAAGGAAAAAGTGAAAATTTCTGAATGTGAAATCAATATTTAAGCTCTATATGTTTGCTGCCTTTCCAGTCATTGAAGTTGGAAGATCAGCAATTCCTAGGAGAAGCCGGTTGTGTTCTATCTGAGGTAGGTTTACTGCATTTTTAGACATTAATTATCTTTCATGGATATTGCATGTTTGTATTTATCTGATTACTTTTCTTCAATATTTTCTAAAATTTTTTAGTGATTGTAAACTATGTGTATTCCAGTTTATTGCAATGGTGACTTCAGAAATGAAGCTTCAGAACTATTTTTGAAATTCTTTGGCTAGTTGCAAAATTTTTGGGGAAAATGTATCTTAATTCTAGCGTACTTGTGCATGTGCTTTGTTGATGACAGGTGTTGACCAAAAAGAATCGGACTTTAACTCTGAATCTCCAGAACAAAAATGGGCAGGCAGTCCTGAGAAAGTTAGGGACTGTTACTATCCATGCCGAGGAAACAATTGCTTCCAGGACTGCAGTTGACTTAACTCTTCGTTGTTCACACTTGGACAACAAAGACATGTTTTCTCTTAGTGTACGTATTCACAAAGGAACATTATTCGGAAATTAATTCTACTTCCATGTGGTCATTGTTTTCTTTGTTGTATTTTCAGTTGTTATCTTAATCTGTAACAGGATCCATTCTTAAGAATATCCAGAATAGTGGAGAGTGGAGGTTCAGTACCAATATGCAAGACTGAGGTGGTGGACAACAATTTGAATCCAATTTGAAGGCCTCTAACTCTAACAATGCAACAATTTGGAAGCAAGGTAAATCATCGTTTTCTTTAAAAAAATGTTTATTTGTTGATTTGAGGCCAAGAGTTCTGCATTTCTTTAAGGAATTTTTTTTCATTGATGTGAAAATAGTTTATTAACTCAAGGTGTTTCATATTGCTCTAAAGGAAAACCCATTGGTTATTGAGTGTTTAGATTTAAACAGCAATGGAAATCATGACTTGATTGGGTAATGTTTGACATTTTTAAGCTTCTGTAGCTTTTGCATAGCACCTCTTAGTAGCTTAGACTAATTAGAATGTGCTTTACCTTTTGATTTGCTTCTGTAGGAAGATTCAGAAATCAATAGCCGATCTTGAAATACTTTACAAAGAAAAAAGTGGTGCAAATTTCACCTTACCATCTCAACATGGTCATGATAAGGTTTGATTCTTATTTGGAATATATATAAAGCATGTATGGTGGTTCCATTTGCTTTTGCTAATTTCGTCGTTTATTAGATTCTGAAGGGTCAACTGTTTGTGGATCGATTTGTGGAGAAACAGCAGTATAGTTTTGTGGATTATATTTCAAGTGGATTTGAGATAACTTTATGGTTGCTGTTGATTTTACAGGTTATTAACATATGATTTTCTTGTTTCCCATTCCTCTTTCCTCCTTGCCTTCTTCCCTTTATGTTCAATACTTGGTACCACCATTGAAATATTCTATTGGCAGCTTCTAATGGAAATCCAAGCACCCCAGATTCCTTGCATTATATTGATCTCTCAGGCCGGTTGAATTCATACCGAAAGGTATGTTCTATTTCCTTGATACTCTCGCCTCTTGTGATGCAAGCCGTTTGTACTCCTAATCGTGTGTAATGCATTTCTCTGAAACTGTTATTTAGCCCTTACTTTGTTCTGA
>CAODLS011001337.1:0-11815 GCA_948243855.1 Flueggea neowawraea | reverse complement strand
CGCATGTGTTAGTTTTCAAATGGTTTTCAAACCAGTCTTTGTGAGGCACGTATGAGGCAATCTGGAGTGTTGTCCCTCACTCACAGGGTTTGACCCTTTTTCTTTATTTGTTTGTCTCCTGTTATTATCATCTTGCAGGTGACTCTGAGGAATTTTGTTCATTGGCTTTTGATACTCAGTGAGGGATTTTGATGTTGCGGTAAATGCCCTTTTGACTGGGCCCATTTCTATGATTTGTTAGATGCTCCACACCGGATTCCTGTGGGTGTTGTTTAGGTTTTTGTTATTGTTTCTGACATTTCAAATGTTTTAATTTGAAATAATTTCTGCACTTAATGTTATGTATGTTTTGTTTTTAATAAATAAAGATTATAATTTTATTTGCTTTTCATATTTATTTAAATATGATATTTGGGTAGAAGTTCTGTACTATGCGGCTTGTGTGGGATGGGCTGGGCTCCCATGGACGGTTCACCTCGTACGCCGGTCATGGTCTCAGGAATGGGTCGTGACAAACACCACACAATTAATTAATAGTGTGAAAACTGCAAACCCAAACATGACATGTATATGAAGCAGGTTACACAACACGACCCGCATAACCCGTTAATTGTTATTCAGGTTACGTACCGCAGGTTACACAATAAGACATGTTTAATACGTTTAACTTGTTTAACATACGAAACATGTTTATAATATACAATTAACACTAAAAATAACTTCAACAAAAATAATAAATATTTATTTATAATATCCACCAGCACAATAATATTCAAAATAAAGATAAATCAAATAAAAAAAAATTTAAATTACAAAGTCCATTAAAAAGTTATAATTCCCAACATAAAATATGAAACAAACTTTTTTTATAAATTTAATTCTCCATAAGCACAACTATCATTATCAATAATCTTCATGTCTTCTTTCAAGAGGATAGCAGCGTTAAGATGAGAGAATGGAAAAAATAGAAACTTTTATAGTTAGGATAAATTTTGTTAAATGTGTTTAAGTGTATATAATTATTTAACTTAATCGTGTTAACCCGTTTAACACGATTAAGTTAAATGGGTTAAACATGTCATAAAGGGGTTGAGAGAGTTGAACATGCTTAAGCTTGATTTTTTCCGTGTCATATATGAGTCAACCTGTTTATAACCCAAACTTGTATCTATGAAACCCAAACCCGTTTAACTTTGTGTCCAATTGTATCATTTAATCGGGTCGTGTACAAAATTGTCAGCCCTAGTTGAGGAGCTGGGTATTTTGATTTGTCCAACACATATTTGGTGTGACAACTCGTATGACTTTTCTTTGGCGCTGAATCCAGCCTTTCGAGCCCATTCGTCATGTTGAAGTTGATTATCATTTTGTTCACAGACGGGTAGCCATTAAGGAGTTCACCTCGATTTCTCCTTAGCAGATTAATTCACCAACTTTCTTACCAAACCAAAAACTTTTTTTATAATCAAATCTGGTCCAACTATGGATCCAACACGACCTCTTGACACTAAAGTTGACTATAGTATCAATAAATTTCAAACTCATTTGTTATTGACAAGCTTTGATTGCTCAATGCTCTACTTTCAACTTGTGGGAGCATGATTATAGAGTCAATTACCATACTAGAATGGGGGTTGAATAGTGTAGTATGAGTAACTTTGAATTTTCTTTGAAAATAATTGCAAGCAAAAGAAAGAACACAAGAACTTATAGTGGTTCGGCCAACTCGATGCCTATGTCCACTACCTAAGTATCACCACTTAGGATTTTCACTAACAATCTTCACAATATTACAACTTCACTTTCTAGCTAAGTGAGAACTCTTCCAATGTTCTTGATTTTGGTTCAAGAATAAAAACCAACCTAAGGATCTACCCTTTGATCCCACTCACAATCACTCTTAAAGATGTGTTTAACAAACACTCACCAACAAGATATAAAATAGTGATACAATCAATGAGAATAAAAATAAATGAACAAGATACTTGTATCAATAAAGGGAAAAAATTCAATGTTGTGATGCTTGATTGTTGTAGGAAATAAATGTTCAAGAGTTCTTGACGTTTTCTGAAGTCCCCTTGAAGTATTTATAGCTTCTCATGTCCAAAGAGCCGTTGAGGGATTGATTAGAGTCGTTGTGAGACAGAGCAATCGAGCATTAAATGCATCTGACACAGTGTCTTACTCGAATGACACCATTACGTTACTTGAGTGAGCTTGTTCTTCAAAATTGACTTTTAAATCGTCTCACTCGAGTGAGCAATATGCCTTAATTGATTGAGAAACATTTCAAACCGTTGGGACCATTAACTCTAGATATTTAAACTTTGTTTATGTCAGTCGTAGATATAATCATGTTGTCTTCATTTGATTACTCGAGTGACTAACAATATAACTCGAGTGATCTGAAGTTCATACATGTCTTCTATTCCATTGAATTACTCGAGTGATGAATGTTGTTGCACGAGTACGATTTTCACCATTGATGCTTCAAAAAAGTTACTCGAGTGATATGGCACATGAATTACTCGAGTGGGCTTCAAGATGTTCTTTGAGTGAAGTGATGCATGGATTACTCGAATGACCACTTATGTTACTCGAGTGATAACCTTCAACAAATTGCCTTGTGGAACTCCGCTTGCTCGAGTGATGATTTTGAGTTACTCGAGTGAGATTCCATGTGAATTACTCAAGTGATGGTCTTTATGTTGCTCGAGTGAGACAGGGTACAGATTACTCAAGTGAATTGTAGTCTTACTCGAGTGAGAGTCTTCAACCAATATCCTCCAAAGTCTGATTACTCGAGTTACGTGTATGATTACTCGAGTTAAATAAACTGGGTGAAAAGTTACTCGAGTGGATGTTAGGGTTACTCGAGTGAGGCTTTGACAGAATGGAAAATTCAACTAAGTATCAAACACCATTTTGTTCATCATCAAACCATGAAGGAACTTGAATGTTAACCGTTATTGGTTCAACAATCTTCCCCTTTTTTATGATGACAAAGCATGAAAAAGTTTGATACTTCCCCTTAGTTTATGCATTTATCAAAGACAACAAGATTGAAAAATGATCAAGGTTTTTGACCTTTGCCACATTGGTTAGTCCATAAATACAATAGCTCAATGTAACTCCCCCTCAATAAGACATCAATTATTTATCAAATTTTCGAGAGAAATTTGCATCATTAAGCATTGAAATTTTTAAGAATAATCAAGTAACAATTTAAGCATTTTTCAAGCATCATTATTAATCATCAAACTTTCATTTTTCTCCCCCTATTTGTCATCAACAAAAAAGGGTATAAATAACCAAATAAGTGTAAAACACAAAATCAAAGTCAACATCCAACAAGTATCAACATAAACAACATCAAAGCATTCATACATATTGATTAATTGAGTATTCAACATAGGCTTACAAATTAGCCAAAATATAAACCAATTAAGTTAGAATATTCAAATAGGCATACAAATTTTCCAAATAACATAAAGTTCACTTAATAATGCAAATGTATGAAAATGTATGAGATGTCAATCTTAGGAGCCAAGGCTAAATCATGGAGCCGGTGGTGGAGGAGGAGCGGAAGTAGAAGGTATAGCATCGTTGTTAGTGCATCGAGCTTCCTTCATCCAAGTCCAAAGGTCACTAACAAAGCCCAATATCTTGTCCACCTTGCTATCAACTTTGTCAACCTTAGCTTCAGGTCTTCGAAATTCCTGAACACTAACCATGTTGCGAGAAGAACTAGCTCCACTTGCACCCGTTCTCCCACCTTGGGAACTACCAATGGTGCAATCAATAGGAGTGGGGATACGATTTCTATCTCTTTCATAAGCCAAACGATATGTTTCCAACCTAACATGAGCTCCGAAGATCCAACCTCGGTTCAAAGTCTTAATCATTCTAGTATTTCCAAAATTGGTTTTGTTGAAGAACCATGAATAAGGAACTTCTTGAAACTCTTTGCTAGAAAGATCAATCCCATTCTCTTGAAGAATCTTAATGATGAGTACCCCATATGGTAAGCCTTCTTTCTTTTTTCTTTTTCATAAGATTTATTGTAGAATTACTTCCATTTGTACTTCATCCACTTGATGATCAAGGCTGGGAAGTTGATTTGATTTTGCTTTTGAACATGCCAAAGAACTTCCGTGTCAATATTGGTGATGAAGTTTTGGGAATCTTGTTTAGGCATTATGCTTCGATTCACCGCATAGTGAATCATTCTTAGATTTCCTGGAAGATCGATAGCTTCAAGTCTAACTTGTCTCCCAACTTTAACAGCTGCTGTGGATCTTTTCAAATACTTGTAGGCGTCTTCCAATTTAAATTCCTCGCCTATTTCAATCGGTTCATCACTGTCACTACCATCACTGTCTTCATTAATTTCTTCTTCTTGAACTTCCTCAACTTGGGTCAAACCGGTAGGAGTGATTCCACCTTCTTGAATATTAAACCACCGACAAAGCCTTCTTTGTGAAATGAGAAAAGTCTTATTACAAACCCGAGTTTTAAGAACAATACCCTCATTACTAGGCCTCCTAACCAATTTCATATTGGCATAAAATTTAGCAACCAAGTCCTTGTAAATCACATTTCTATATCCTAGCAATTCACCAACTCGAAGAAGCCTAACAATTCTTCCATATCAAATCCGAATATGTGGACCAACTAAGAATCGAACACACGATCTCTTAACACTAAAGTTGACTCTAGTATCAATAAATTACAAACTCATTTGTTATTGAC
Source organism: Flueggea neowawraea (assembly GCA_948243855.1). NCBI lineage: Eukaryota > Viridiplantae > Streptophyta > Magnoliopsida > Malpighiales > Phyllanthaceae > Flueggea > Flueggea neowawraea. The sequence continues at coordinate 7,063 of CAODLS011001337.1, read as the reverse complement.
AAGCTTTGGTTGCCCAGTGCTCTACTTTCGACTTGTGGGAGCATGTCAAGAGATAACTCTTAGCTAATATCTCTCATGTATATTTATCTCATTTATCTCAAATGTAACAACTATAGAGTAGCCACTTTATGTGTAAATTTGTAGAACTCTTTATACACGCTTTGTGATGGTACAATTCTTGACAAAAAAATTGTGATACTGCAAGTATTCTTGATTGCCACATTAACCTATGTTACAATAACAATAAAAAATAGATTTATCTACTAAAACAATATTTTAAACACGGTTAAGAATTTTTTTCCTATATTAATTTGTCGTTTAAGGTCATTAGTATTGAAGTGTTATATGTCAAATGACTTGAGCTGTTCTCCTGTGAGATTGTTCATTTCATGTTCATTCTTATCCCGATTTTTAGTCTGCGTTCGAGAACTCTTTAGTTAGGTTCTCTTACTAGTTACTAGGTTCTGTCATATGAATATCCGTTGCTTAGACAAATGTAGATAAACGGCCATCCAATTTTTTTTTTCTTAGTTACTTGGGAAATAGCTAGATTTTAAATAATATTGACCTGTAGTCTTTACATGGCTTAACAATTCTACATTGGTTATGGTAGTTTTCAATAATCTTGTAACAAAATAAATTATCAATCTTTATTCTTTGAAACTAGTTTTCAAAAATCTGTGTTACAAAACGTATGATGCTCATTTATATTCTTTGAAAGTTTTTGCACGCAAAAGATTTATATTTCCATTAGATTAAAACATAAAGATTTGAAGTTCTAACTAACATACTCCTTATATATATACCTCATGTAGGATTTTTTTTTTTCAACTGTACTTAATTTTTGTTCCCATTAATAATCACAAGCAGTTCGAAATTAAAGTACTAATTGTTCTAAAATTCGAATTTCTGTCTTTGTTGATAAGATATTCTCAAACTAATTAACATATTAACTATTCAATCAAAACTTTGGTAATTTTTACAAATTGCGGTCATTTAGATCCTGTCTTACTTAAGATATTAATTTTCTGACTAAAATATGGTTATATTGGGTGATATTTTATATATTAATCATATTTAACTGCCTCATTAAATTTAGACCACAATGTCATAGTTACTGGATGTCGCACAATTATGCCTCAACACATAATCAAGCACACACATTACAGTGACTTGTCAACAACCAAATGTGAAGTCATAAAACATCACATATCAATTATTTTCCATAGAATTTGACTATAACAATGCTAGTATCTTATGGTGAGTCAAGTCTAATGAAAACACAATTGAACTGTCTAATTACGTAATTTTGGAGTAATATAGTCGTCATTTAAGCTTTAAATTACGAAACATCAACATTAAACTAAGAAGTCCATATGGATGGCAGGCACACCACAAGAGCTTGAAAAAGCAATTTATTTTTGTTATCGATATATTCTCATAATCATATCATTAAATTAATTTTCTAAGCACAATCTCGTGCACGCATCTGAGGGAAACTAGGCTTTCAATTAGAGGTAAGTCTAAATAATGTTTTTTTAGAATGGAAAGGTTAGAATAATCAACACTTCAATGAGTAGAATAATGACCAATAAATTATAGGTTTCCAAAGACAGAATTTATTGACAGATGAAGAATAGAAAGTTGAGTTATTGTCGCCTCTTTTGTAGTGAAAGTTGAAAGACATGTCAAATTAAAAAGACTTGAGAGAGGATTTTGGTTGGTAGAGAATTGAAAAAGTGAGAATTAGATGAAAGAGAATTTTTTTGTTAAATATATATCAACTTATTTGGGTACACCCATTTTAACAATGAAGAGATTTTTTTTTTCCTTAAAAAAATGAGCTTTGTTGGGATTTTCTTTAAAAGTGTTGAAAAGAATGTATGTACCAACCATCTTTTAATGAGATCCTGTTATGCATATATTGCTTCGATAGGCATACATTTGCCCTTTTTATATAATTAAGCTTTAAGGGTTTTTCTTGAGTAATTTGTCCTTTCTATACATGTTGCATATGTTGAGTATTTTTGTTTGATCTTATCTGAGCGTTGAAATTGAATCTGATATCAATGAGTTATAAAATCATTAGTAAGCTAAAGTATTTTTTTATGAATAGTATAGATAAATAAATTACGATGTTTTCTTTTGAGACAATTACACAAAAATACAACAAAAATTTGACAAAGTACACAAATACAACAACACTGAAAACCATTACAAGAATGGAAACACGAAAAAAAATCAGTTTCACAAATGCCAGATTTTGATCACTTTTTTACCATGTGTCAGAAAGTTGTCCACACACCAAAATGAGTAATAAACGAAAACAAATTATTCTCAATATTGCAGATACGAAAATGACTACAAAATAAGAACAAATTGTTCTCAATCTTACAGATATGAAAATGAGTACAAAACAAGTATAAAACGAGAATAAACCGAGTACAAACGAGAACAAAAAAGAACAACACCAACAAATGCTTACAAAATGTTGTAGAAAATAACTACAAGACAAAATTTAAAGGACCATTTTAATATTTTCTTATTATTCGGTAAAATTATGTGAACAAAATAAGTACCAAACGAGTACAACACCAACAAATGTTTACAAAAATGTGTGCAAAATGTGTACCAATTTGAGAACAGTCGAGTTTTTATTAATTTTTTTTTATGAAATGTACATAAAGAGACACAAGTGTCATGACCCATTTTCTGACCATGACAGGAGTGTAAGAAAAACCGAACCAGATGTCCGGCCCGTCTCACACAAGCCTTAGAGAATTAGACATACTACCCATTTATTCGTTTATCAAATACATGTATAAAAACATTTGTTATCCAAACATATATAATAAAACGGGTTTACCATAAATCGAGTTATAAAAATAATTTATATTAAATATATGAATAAACAAAATCAATATAAATATACCAAAATACAGAAATCATGAAAACCCAATAACCCGACAACATCCTGGTGTGAAGCTCTAGCATCAAAATAGAAAAACTCCCAACAAAAAGGGCATCACTAACCAAACACGTCTCATTGGAGTCTAAGATGCGGTGGAGTTGCTGAAGCCAAAAACTGTATACCTAGAAGATAAGAATAAAAAATAGACAGAAAAAGAAAGGGGTGAGAACCCAGTGAGGAATGACACTTCAGAACGACTCATATGTGCCTCGCAAAGACTATTTTGAAAACAGTTCGAAAATACCACATGCAGATATAAGTGGATACTTATATATATACACGCTAATACATAATAGACTTCAAAACCGTTTCGAAAACATTCGCAACTAAAGCAGACAACATGCACGAAAACATAATAATAATAATAATAATACTATCAGTTAAAAAAACATAGCATCGGGGATACGAGACCAAACCAAAGGTGTATGTATAATAGATGTGGTCTCTGCCAGCAAACCAAAGACAAAACATGTGTCGGGACGGAACACATGACTACCATCATCCCTGGTAGTTGTACCTTGACAAACTATTGGTATACCAAATGATACGCACCCCGTAGTTAGGCGTCTCATATCAAAAACGTATTTAATAATTTTATATCAAAAACAAACGGTCATGCAAATAGAGAATATCAAAAAGAAACAGATATATATATATATATATATCAAATTTCAAAAAAAAATATTGATTATTAAAGGTCACATAATCAGTTTATTGATTAGGCCAATCTTTAATTAATCCAATTTTAGAAATATAGCCAACACAATAAAAACAAATAGAGTTTCGAGACACAACCTATGTGTTTGAAGTTGTCATCCACTCGCCTAGATGTCCAAGCGAAGTCTGTCAGACACCACTATTTAGCGGCTGGTCTCGCTGACAGGAACAGGAAGTTGGAACAATAATATCAAAAACAAAGTATATCAAAAATAAATCAAATGAAATATTGTATTGTGGCTATACTAAAATGCATGCGCATGCATATGCAGACTCAAACACTCAAATAATGCCCAAAAACCCATTTTGAACCCAAGTCTAACATAGTAATTCAAAAGTTACACCTCAGTGTAAAATTACACTTTGGTCCCCGATGTTGGAAAAATTACCAACTAGTCCCCAAAATATTCCAAATTCATAAATTAATCCAAAAACTCCAAAAGTATTATTAAGACCTCAAACTCTCCAAAATATCCAAATTAATCCTCAAGCATGTGTAAAATAATATTTTAGTCCCTTAATGGCAAATATCCTATTTTGTCCTCAAATGGCAAATTACACTAATAGTCCAACTTTCGATTCAACAGATAAAAATCGAATCTAAACACCCAAATTGGTCGATCTCAACCTCAGAAACAACTCCAAATTTCAAGGAATTCATCCAAACCCGAACTTAACCCTAGTTTCACAAAAAACTCATCAAATCTCTTTATTCAAGACTTGATTCATACGCAATCAATTCCCCTCTAATCTATTCTAGCATTCTCTAACATCCATTCATCAGAAATCCTCCAAAAATTACAAACGCTAATCAATTCAGACCCAATAGAAAATTAACGATTTAATGCATAAAAATGGAGTAAAATGGAAGAAAGAACGTTAAGCTTACCTCAAGAATGGATTAGAAATGTTAGAGAAGCAATGGGAGATGAAAAGAGAGAGTTTGGAAGTAATTTCGGTGGTTGAGAGAAGTTATGGCCGAAGAGGAGTCGGATGGGGGTATTTATAAACCTTCAACGACAAAACGTTGTGTTTCACTGAAAATGACCCGGAAAAGGCCTTCTTACGCGCGTTACACACATCCTACGCATGTAACACCTCCCTTATGTGTGTAGCAGAAGCTTCATTGTGCGTAGACATTTCCCAAGCTCACAGTTCAAACCCAGATCCAAGATCAATGTGCGTAATGTGCTTACAATGCACATAGCATGGTCTTACGCGCGCAAAACATGTATTACGCACGCAGATGGGCCAAAACCAAATGACCCTCAAACACAAAATCTCTCCTACATGCGTAACTCCAACACAACGCACGTAGATGGCATACAGCGTGCCTAAAGCGCGCAAATTCCCTTTTTTGATGCATTTCCAACTTAGAATCATCAATCCCAACATTCCCGGGACCAACCAAACATCGAAACTTGGAAGAACGATTCACAAAACATCTCCAAACACTCCAAAACATTATGGAATAAAACATAATGCTACAGGGATCGATCGAAACAAACGAGATATTACAGTAAGTGTATAAAAATGTTGAAATTTTTATTTTTAAAAATTGTTTACTTGAATTCCATTCAGTTTTGAAATTTAAAACTTTTTTTTTTAAATAATTAAATGAAAATTTTAGAACTTTTTCTAATTATTAACAAACTGAAATTATGCTTTCAGGTATTATTTTGTAATTTTACATATTAGAAGGACTAAATTGTAAATTAGGGCTACAGCTACGGTTTTGAAACCCTAGTCATTGCCCCTCTCCTATCGCGCCTCTCTTTTACTCTCTCTCCCTCTCTCTTAGCCACTCTCACTCTCTCACTCGCTCTTATCATCAATCTCTAGTCTCTTTCTCTCTCATCGCCAGTTGCTCTCTCTCTCTCAATCTGCAACAAGTTGGGTGTAGTTCTACAACAAGTCAAGGTCGTTGTGATCTCTGCAATCTCTGACCTGATGACAGCGAAGAAGAGAAAAAAACAAGGTGTGACAGTGGCGGTGAAGTGTGTGTGTGCATGCATGAGAGAGAGAGAGAGAGAGACGAAAAATTGAGAGAGACTAGAGTGTATGGACAAGAGAAAAAGAACCGAGAGGTGGGGTAAAGTTGAAGAGGGAGAAAGAGTCGGATGGAGAGGAGAAGAAAAGAAAATATAAAGGCCCGTGAAACACACGTGAATGTTCTGTTTCAAAAATTATAATGTCAATTGTTGTATTAGAGAGATTATAATGTATTGTGTTTTATATATGATATTTAAATGTCAAAAATAATATGTACTGTAATTTCCTCTTTTCTTTTTGGTAGATTACTCCTTACGAGCGGCAAAAATTTATTTTTAGTCCAAAAACCACTTTATCGCAACCCCGTTTAGTATCAGGATGAGTTTCTCTAAATTCGGTTAGTCAAAGAGGTTTTGCATAAATTTAGGCTCGAGAAATAAAGCTATTTTGTCGAATTAATGACAATCGAATCTTAACATGTTTGAATTTGCTCACAATCTAAAAAGTTTCGAAAAAATTCGCAATATTTGTGAAATTAATTGGCAATAAATTAATTATATTATTACAAACAAAAAAATGTTAATGTCTTATATTTTTAATAAATTACGTACATAAATATTTAATTCTTATACATGTACATAAATATTAAAGTTCAAAACATTAAGGGTGATGTACAACAATGTGGCAACAAAATAAAAAATATTTTTTATAATACAACACTAATTGAAAAATTTATTAAAAATGGAAACACAGAATAAAATATTCACAAATACAAAAGTTTGACCGCATGTTGACCGCGCTTTGACTAAACAATTTAAGCTATTGAGAAAGAGTACAACTCGAGTACAAGCTTAATACAGAGTACAACTCAAGTACATATGGAGTACAACTCGAGTACAGAGTAATGTTATGAAGGCTTTGTTGACCAACAAAGACCGAGTACATGTGGAGTACAACCCGAGTACGATGAGAGTACAACTTATTTAAGACATTAGTTATACCAACAAATGTTTACAAAACTTAGTACAACAAGTTGTACAAATCGAGTACATAATGAAAAAATGAGACTAAAACATAAATATTAGGAATTGGAAGTTTAGTATTTTTTATAACTTGATAAAATTATGAGTACAACACAAGTACATTCACTAAAAATATGCTCACATAATGAGTATAACACGAGTACATTCAGGCTTTTTTTTTACCAAACGGACAAAACCAAGGATTTTCATAACACTCAAATAGTATTTAATTGATAATAAACAAAATTCTCATTCTGCATGACAAAATCTTTAACCACAAAAAAGCATTCGAATAACACATACTTAAGGGGTATTCTTTGAAAATCTTTGTCTAACACATCCTCTTTGAAAGAAAGAGATT
>CAODLS011001247.1:0-23155 GCA_948243855.1 Flueggea neowawraea | reverse complement strand
CCTTGTCTGCGAAGGCTTCTGAAATGATTTTTCTGAAACGCTACTATAGTATTAGAGTATATACGTATGTATAATAGTATATCTATTTGTGGTAGTTTTCGAAAAGTTTTTGAAAACAATTTATGTGAGACCTAGAGGTGTCCTGAAGTGTTATCCGTCACTGGGTTCTTACCCTCTTTCTTTTTCTGGTTTTATTTCTGTTTCATTTTTTAGGCTCTACTGATAGTAAGTATCCGGTCTTCTGTGCTCAGTGAGGTGCCTTTGTCTACAGTAAGTGCCCTATTATTCAAGCCAGTTATTAGTATGTTAGATGTTCCACACCGAGTAGTGGGTTATGGTCTGTATCTATCTGATAACATATTGGTTTACAAATTACGTCTATATATGTTTTGTTTTGTATCTTAAAATTTAGTTTATGTTTTATTACTATCTAAAGGTATTTCCTTTAAATTTCTATTTGTTAAATTGTTTTTATTTGATTAATAAGAAAATGGGGTAAAAGTTATGCTTTCCAAGGCTTGTGTGAGATGGGTTGGGTCTTTGGTTTGGTTCGTCTTGTACGCTAGTCATGGTCCGATTTCGGGTCGTGACAGAGGTCAAACTTTGAAAACACCTTTGATGGAAATGAACATGTAATTACTGAATTTTTGGAAGAGGAAACTTTTCATCTTTAAGAAAAACATTATGAGGCCTGTAATCAATGATGAGTCTCTTTTTTCCTTGAATTTGTTCACTCCTGTTGTTGACATAAAATGTCTGGCAAGCCCAATCGTTGGTTGTTGATTCAATCAATTCTTGTTGTAACAACTGCAAAAATTCTTCCTTTGCTAGGGCAAGATCTAAAGGAGTCATTCCTAGATGCATCACCTTTGTAGGATTAATGTCTTCATTCTTTTTGAATGGCAATCTAACAAAGAAACTAGAATTCTTCCATAGTGGCGAAGGATGAGTGAAACTGGCATGACTTTCAGAAAACAAATGATTGAATTTATTCACCAATGGATGTTCAATATCTTCCACAATGAAAAGTGTTTGAATTATTTTGTAAGGCTGGAAATGCCTTTTGAAGTAGAGGCATGTGCTGCTGATGATGAGCTTTTTCAATTGGCTAATAACATCAAAGCCAATTAAAACATATTTTCCTGGACGATCAGTACCAATCACCTTAGTCCATGTAATAGTTCTTGGAAAAACTTGGATTCTAATGGGCTACTTTGAGACATAATTGGTGGTGAAGAGTTTTCCACTAACGACTGCAAAATGAGTAGACTGTTCTTTCCATATTCTAGGGAGAATTTTAGGAGCGATCATCGTGTAAGCTGCTCATGTGTCAATGAATCCAATGACTTTAATTGGAACATCATATTTTGACCTAAAAATCTCAATCTCCACATGGGGGACTACAAATATTTGAGCTGTAAGACAAGGAAAAACTCCAAATGCTTCATCGTAGTGAGTTAAGACTATGTCATCTGAGTCATAAGACTCATCTTCTTCATCTGAGGATAACATTGTGCAAACAGTATTGATTGGATCAAGATCACTGCTTTGTTCTGAAATGACTGATTCTAGATCTTCCTTGGGATCAAATGGAGAAATCTTCATAAACTGCTAAATGAGCTTAGCAAAGTTTTCCTTGTTAGGACAATTTTTTGCATAATGTCCTATTTGTCCGCAAATAAAGCAATGATCAGACTTCTAATTGAAGGTTTTCTTTGTGAAAGATCGAAAACCTTTCTTCTTCCACCTTTTCTTGAAGCCTTTATGGGGTTTCTTCTTAGAGAACCGTCCTTTAGAGTATTTTCTACAATGTTTCTTCTTTTTCCCAGTTCTACAATCACAATCTTTCTCTTTACTTTTGATTTGCAAATAAGACTTATTGCAAGCCTTTTGAATCTAGCTATTCTGGGAGAATAATTTGAAAAACTTCTTCTATTCACACATCTTTTCAAGGGTTTGTTCAACATATTGAAACAATTCTCCAAGGCCATGATTAGCAATGTCTTTGCCAGAGACTGAAATCAATCTGTTGACTTCTAGATGAAGCTCATCTAGGAACGAGGCGATGAAAATCTTCCTAAGTTCTCTACTATTAAAGCCACCAAATTAGTAGTAAATTTTGGACATTCTCCGATAATGCCTATTTATATCTTTCACCTGCAAAGAAAAATATTTCATTTTATAAAATTCAATATCCAGTTTTTTGCTGAAAACTCTAAAGTCTCTAACAAATTCTTAGTGAATAGCTGCTACTGCTGTTTCAGGTACGGCTCTGATGAACTGAATTCTCTTAAATCCCCAAGAGAGTCATACCAATCTCTCAATGATTAGAAAAATTTGGAGGCTAATTCTTTCAAGATAGCCATCTTATTGTTTACGGGTTTTGATCGTTGCAAATCAATCCATGCACTGATCTCCAGCATGCATTCCTTTCTTTTCTCAATTGGGACTTCATCAAAAGTAAACCACGGACCACCTTTAGGCCTAGGGGTTTGTTCATCATCTCGAGGCGGAGGAAATTCTACTTTTTCATCTTCCGCTTGGAAATAAGCATCAGTATCCATATCAATTGCTCGAGAGGTTTCACCTTGTTCTGTTTGAGAACGTTCTTTTGGTTCTGGATCTACCATCAAAATGGTAGTAATATCTGCCTGGTTATTCTCCGAATCAATGGATAAATCTAAAATATAATTGTCTATAGAACTTGTCCGACTAGTATCAGGATCATGTCCTAACTAGATTCTTCTAGGATATAGTCTGAATCTCCAGAGCTAGAACTATGTTTATACATGTCAGAGGATGAATCTGATTTTGATGATGAAGTATCTCTTGTCAAGGTTGCAAAAGGATTTTGGGATTTAAATTCATACAGATCCTAGGATTCTTGAAAATATAAGGACATAAACTCTGTGGGAGGCTTGTCTCTTGGGAAACGAGGAGAAGAGGATAAACCCATATGCTTTTCTCTATGATTTTCTTTCTTTTTTCTTTTTTCATTTTTTTTGCTTTTATTGCTTCTTCATAAGCTTCAAAAGTGGATGAAGCAAGTGGAACTGCAAATTTTCTTATAGAGGCCATAAATCATGTTGGTGGAGAAGGTTCCAGAGTATTCCTAGACAAGTTAGGAGGAGAATCAAACAATGAGAGCCTTTTTAGATGTTCAAAAAGAGAAGGATTCCTCAAATCATCTTGCATGCCTTTCAGTTGTTGCTTTAAATCCTTCAATTCAGCTTCCTTTTTGGTTAAATGATGGGCCAAACTGATTATGAATCGCCATTTTGCTTAAAGCCTTTTCAAGCTTAGAGATTCTCTTGCGCACCTCTTGATGGAGGTCTTGTATTCCTCTAATAACATGATCTAGTTTAGAATCATGTTTTTCCACAGCATGTAGGATCTAGTCTAATTTCTCTTCTTGCTTGATCAACTGGTGTTTCTAGGCGACATGGCTACTTGTCTGCCAATTTAGGACTTCTTCAACACTATTTAATGGTTTTAGAGAACCATCAGATTGTACTGTAGTTGGCTTTGTGTAAGGTTGGAAAGGAACTCCATGATTAGAAGTATACAGAGTCAAATGAGGATATTCACTGCCATAATTGACATTTGGCACCTTGGATGAGGATGAAGCCATGAAACATGGAATTAATTAAGGAATGCAATTTAATCGATTAAAGACTTGGAGTCCAAGGCTCAAAGACTTGGAGACCAAGGCCACGTAGTTCTATAAATATATATATAAAACACGCCTAAACCTATTCTCTCTTCCAAAACACCCTAACAGTTGGATGAAGATGTTGAAGAAGAAGAAGAGCAAGAATCAAGTCCCATCATGCGACAAAGAAGGCAATCTTACTCCAAAATCTTGGCCTGATCCTCCGCTGTCACTCCTGAGCCTGATATGAAGAGAACCCACTTTATTGGCAACCATTTACTCCAAAGGCGAGACAAAATCATGGCAGACCAAACCAAGCAAATGCAACTCCTCGAACTTCACCTCCTCATGGCTTCAACTCTTCGACCACGACAGGGAAACTGTTGGAAACGAGCCTCACTCTTTGAATATTGTAATCAAGGACGAAGGGTGGTTCTGTTACAGTAGGCGAAAAAATAAGCTTCAAAGTTGCCCGGAGTTACGTTACCTGGGATGTTCGTATGGTTTTCTGGTAACACAATATCCCTCTACGATCACAAAAACGGATCAGTATAGTTTATTCTATCCGGACAGAATTCAATATGGCTGGAACTTTTATCCTATCTTCCATACTGGGACAACAAATACACTTGTTTACGTATTGTTCTTTCTTCAGATCCGGGACGTTATCTTCAGAAGAAAAAAAGTATCGCAATGGCCTTAACAGGGATTTCCAATCCGGTTTTTGGTTTCTATATTATAGGGAAAAAGCATAAGTGGATGGAACAAGATTGCACTATTGTCGATCCACTTTGCTCTAATCCATGCGATAAACAACATTTCATGAGATTTACTAATGCTATTGGGTTCAAAGGAAAGTTTTATGCAGTGAGTTTACAAGGAACACTTGTAGTTATTGCAGACAACAATGGTGATATTGGAATTACAGGTTTGTGTAAGCAAAGAGCAGTGCCTTGTGTGTCATCGAAGCATTACAGGGAATCAGATGGAAAGATTTTGTTGGTTTTTCTTATCTCAAAGAAATCTGTTCGCGTCGTGGATGATGTGGAAGTTTACAAGATCAATGATGCTAATTTGACATTGACCAAGCTGGAAAGCCTTGGAGATGCAACATTGTTTATTGGTGCAAATTTTTGTATGGCTATTTCAGCTAGAAGATTACTTGGATCCAAAAGAAACTCCCATCTACTTCACACATTCATCTGTTGATGATTGGTGGGTTTATGACTTGGAAACGGGCACCATCTCCCCTGGTTGGAATGACTCTAGTCCTATGAATTCACAATTTGGGTTTGACCCAGAATTAGTTGAATAATTAATGACTCATATTCGAATATGAGTATGTACAAGTATAATTTGTTTGTTTCCAGATTTCCTATGATACTCCCCGTACAATATATATATATATATATATGAAAACATTGGTCATTCTTGTTTCCAATGATTTACAGATTAATAAAATCATAGAACCAAGAACATCATTAAAAACTTAATCACGCTCTGGAAACATTGATAGGATAAATGCGGAACTCGAGCAAAGTTTGATGATCTGACTGACATGCACTCCCCTAGATTTTATGAAAATTGGTTTGGGCAAAGACTGCACTTAACAATTCTGATCCAAACTGACCCAGACAAACCAAAAGCATCCACAGGTCCAATTTGATAAAATTCTGACAACAAATCCCAAACCTGTGGGAGACATCCACTAACCAACCCAAAACCAAGTATAATGCAAAAATGACTAAGCTCTCATTCAAATTTGGCTAATTAAAAAGGTCCATATTGCTACTTTTCAGCCTCTGGCTTTGTTTTTTTGGCCGCAGCTTCACTATCCTTTTCTGCTGCAACAGATTCCTTGTCCTTTTCCTTCTCGGGTTTACTATCCTCAACATTCAACTTCTCAAGAAGTCCAGCAGTATCTGTAGCATCTTTGTTCTCCTCTTTCTTTTCCTGGCTTTCAGCCACTTCTTGGAAAGTTTCCATGAAGTTTTTGCAATCTAATAATACGAAAATGAAAAAAGAAAGCAATGATCTTAGTTGCAGCCTGTGTGAGAGAATGAGAAATAGCAACGAAGCAGCAAAATCCAAGATGAAAAATTGCCGAATGGTTAACAACAGAAAAGGATAAATGCCCCAACCTCCTCTGCTAAACTGAATTCAGAACAACTTATCTTTGTGGTAACTTGATAGGCCAAGTAGAAAGTAAATCAAATTTCAATGTGTTTATGATAGACAAAATGCACATTTCATGTAGCACTCGATCACATGTCAATGTGTTTGCTTATTAGTACTCAATATGCTTTACAGAAGGCAGATGTCCTACAACCCGCACATGATATCATGGCGCAATCATCTTTGTCAAGGTTAATCAAATTTAGATGCCACATCACAAACATAAAAGAGCATGTTGACTAAAAAGCGTCATGTTGATGGTAATATTAATGAATGAAAGTGCAAGACCAAAGTTACATTCACCGAATAAAGTAGTATCAAAATGGCTTATGTTTTAAAGATAATCCTTAACAAAATTAAAAGCATCCAAGTTAATAATCAAAGCTGCAAATGTAAGCTTTCTAATGATGCACTTCCATACACACAAGCAAACAAGCATCAATAATTGAATGCCACCTCCATTGAAATAAAATTCTCCATAACCACGATGCAATGTACTATGAATTTCTAAGTTTGTCACACAACTACGGCATGCACTAATTGCCATAATTCGCATGGTGCATGCCTACTGAAATAACCGAAGGCTACTTTAATTCAACACCATAACCACATTTACATAACTATTACTTGATTTATGAATTAACAGTGGCCGGGGTTCTCGGTACCAGTATTGCAGCATGAACGAAGAAGATCATGTAAAGTTTAACAGAAAAAATTACAAACATTCAATTAACACAAAAAGTAGACCAAGGAAACAAACAACAAAAGGATTACCATAAGCAAAATGAAATATAGCAGAAACATAAAGGAAGTCGAAAATAAAGAAGCAAGTAATTCTGAAAGAGAACCATACTTTCAACAGTAGCAAATCTAATGCAGAAGAGTTCATATTTCAATTCCCCATCAGCGAAATCAGTAGCATGCCAGAGACACGATTTGTCATTTCCATGATGCTCTTGCACAGTCATTCCAGGAAGAACTAAGATATCCAAACAGGCACAATAAATAAAGACATTGAGTTGACTAAAAGAACAAATTTGATTTTTTTTTCAAAAAAAAAAATATAGAAGTATTGGGACGAAGCTAAATTTATTGAAGATAATCTGCAATCTATTTCAACTCCTCAAAAAGATCAATAAACATTAGCAACAAGCTTTAGCTTGGTGGTTCAGACCAAGTAAATATAAAAACTTGGCATTACACAAAGGTGATTAGTATTAAACTACCAACTTTAATAGGTCGATGATGTTGAAAAGTCGCGGATTCGAACCCAAAATCAACTTAAGCAAATAAAATTTATGGAAAAGAATGAAAGAAAGACAGAATCAGAGAGACAAACAGACCAAGATGATTAGCGCAGATCTTGAGAGTTTTGGATTGACGCATCACAAGCCGAACCTTTGCAGTCTCTTTATGCTTCAAAAACTTGACATTGCCTACTCCTCTCTCCTTCCACTGATTTCCTTCCTTATCAAACCGATACAGCTTCGACTTCCTTCAAAAACCCAAAACACAAAAAACCCACCGTTTACTCACTTCATGTAATCCTACAAGTAAAGAAAGACTTGAACATAAAGAAAGAGAATGCATGTAGTTTACAGATCGAGGATGACATATTCATTTTCCTCTCCGGTGGATACAGCGACCTCTTCGAGCTTGACGATGGGGGCAACCTGAGCTCCGGTGTCGTCATCTTCTGCGGCGGGAGCGTTCTCGCCGTCTTCTCTGTCTTTCGTGTTGTGCTCTGGATCGGTGGCAGTGCTGGCCATGGCTTTGGCGGTTTTGCTATGCGGCGAGGGAGAGAATGGAGCGTAGGGGTTTAGGATGATAGGTCGATCGGCGTGCGTTTTGGAAGGGAAGTAGTATGGGATATTTAGTGAGGTTTTAGCCTTCTAGGGAAAGCTACAACTACTGTCATGGCTTTATCGTCCTTATTCTTTTATAATTTATTGGCAGAACCCATATTTTGTCCCCTGAACTTTTTCTGATCATCTGGTAAGATCCTTAAACTTTCATTTTCACCTATTGAATATATCAAATTTAGAAAGCTTATCTAGTAACCCTTACTAAATGGTAAATGACAAATGAAAGCTACTTATTTGTTTAATAAATTAGATCTATTATGACGTGGCATATGATTTAAAGAACCCAAACCAACTAATAAATTTAAATTGACCTAACTTATCAACCAACACCTCACAAGCCCAACGCCCGTGACCATTACCAACCATCTCCTCTATGTTCAAACCACCATATAGCCACCACCATCATTGCCCTAAACTTGTAGGACCCGAGCAATTTTGAAGAGAACTGCATCACTCATAGGTCTAATGAAGAAATACGCAAATAGACTTGACAACACATCTTTATCCAATAGAAACCGCTTGTAATTACTGCGAATTTTCTCTAAGCCTTCTTAAGCACTAATATAGAAAGGGATTAATGAAGAAATATACAAGTGGACCTGATACCATATCTTTACCCAAGGAAAACCGCTTGTAATTCTTACATAGTAGATAGGGGCTACACCAGTCAATACAGTTTTTTATTACATTACGTCACTCATCTCAAACCACTAACGCACTGTACCCATCCATGTCCATGTCCTAGCCGAACCGTCGGTTCTGATACCAATTGTAAAACCTAAGAAGTCTTAGGAAGAACCGCATCGCGCATGGGTCTAGTAAAGTAACATATAAGTGGAGTTGACACTGCATCTTTACTCAAAACTTTAATGCAATAAATTATGAGTCTATACCACTTATAAATTTTTAACAAACACCACAACTTTTCTTACCATTCACACTAGCATATCTAACAATATAAAATTTTGAATCCTAAACTATCACATTTCTATCCGTTTTCACCTAATTTTTAACAGTTTATCAGTTTTGCCCAAACTTTAAACATTTCTATCAATTTTTTGCCATCTTTAAACATCTTACCAATTTGGGTCAAAACTAATAGAAATGCGATAGTTTAGGATTTTATATGTTATATTTTTTTTTTCATTTTATTGGCCAAAATGATGATGTAGATGCCACAATCAGCAAAAGGCACAATGTGTGCACCCATATGAGCATATATATATATATAAAAGGTTAATAGAGGTCGTAACCGATATAATGTTCATAGTTTAAGCTTTTGATTTCACGTAATTTTTTAAAGTATGATGCATAAGTAATAGAAACTGAATATTTGGGGATATAAAATTTCATTCAACCATACTTTATATATAATAGAGATCATCGCCCATGCGTTATTCTCTATTTCCTTCACAAACCAGTCTTCTTTTACAAATTATCCCCTCCACTACAATTGATAATATTACTAAAAAAGAAAATTATGTACCTTTGTTTATATTTTGACAAATGATTTAAGTTTGTAGCATATAATACCTTCGTACATAGAAATGGACATCTTTGCTTTGAACAACTATATTTTTCACTCTTCCACAAAATATTTTATTGTTCAATTATATAAACCTAATCATTTCTAATTTATTTTATTTTTCAATTAAATTTTTAGCTTGATGATTTTGGTGACCTTACATTAATATTGTATTATTATGCTTAATTATAATACTTTTTTTTTCCTTTTACCATTTCAAATATTTCAATATTTTTTATGCATGTTTATTTATTTTTAATAATTTTTAATTTTAGCATTTTGAACAAATTTAGGATGTATTTGTGCACATTGTTATTAGCCAATGCATATAAATATTTTTTATTTCCTAAAGATAGTTACAAATATTTCATAATTTTTGAAAATTTATAATTATATAAGTTCTTCGTATTGAGAAATGAACAAAGAGCAAAATAAAAAAATTTAGTAAATTTGGTTGTTAATTTAGTTGAAAAAAATAACAAATCAAAATTAGAAATATTTAGTGGCTAAAATTGAAAGTTTAGGATCTATGTTTAAATATTTAGCGAAGTTCTGGAAATATTGGCTATTTTATTTTTCATCTATGTTTTCTTCAATGAAATTTTGTTGTTAAAATTGACTAATAAAAATAAATGAAAAAAATTGTCGTATTCTAATAAACTAAAATTTGTTTGATTGCTATAAACTAAAATATATATACTTAATAAATATTAACTTTTATATAATAGTTGGTCAAGCGTTTCTTTTCTTTTTCTAATTTGGAATGACATGCCCTTTGCACAAACGAAATCAATTGCATGGTATCTGTAACTGGTAAGGCTTGTTGGGCTCCTTTTCAATTGGGAAAAAGAATAGTCTAATTGAATTTTTCAGGATCCTTTACCATTTTAACTCACGTTTGAATTTTTTTAGGTCCATCACAATTCTGATTGACATTCCAATCCTCAGCAATTACGCGATACACGTTCGAAAGTTTATAATATTTATTCCGTCTGAAAAGTTTATATTTATTATAGATACATTTTCTAATATTTCTTCTGTACGCGTAAGACTTTTCAAATTTACGATTATGTATTTTTAAATTTTGGCATCTTATTTGTATTATATTTGTATGCTGTTGATTTATTATGGATATTTTCTGTATTTTTAAATTCAAGACGTCTTATTTATATGTTGTTTATATGTTATTTTCAAATTTAAGGCGCCTTGTTTATATGATGTTTGAATGTTTTTTATATGTTGTTGATATTTTTTTATATGTTATTGTATATGTTGTTGATTTCTTGTTTATATATTATTTGAATATTGTTTATATGTTGTTGGTATCTTGATTATATCTTGTTTTTAAAATTCAAATCGTTTTATTTATATGTTGTTTGAATGTTATTTATATGTTGTTTACATGTTATTTGAATATTGTTTATATGTTGTTTGAACATTGATTGAATATTGTTTATATGTTGTTGATATCATCAATATACAATAGATATATTCTAAATAAGTTTTAAACAAATGCATAAATATGTAATTTATAAATATGTAATTTCAAAATTTCTGCTCAAATATTGAAAGCGGGCTACATGAATTTGTAAATAACGAATTTGGACCGCATGTATCTGAAAATGGCCATTCGAACAATAGTCCTAATTGGCATAGGATGCTAGTTTTTTTAGACAATTATTACTATTTTTTAGTTTAATTAATTTAAAGTTATTTTAGTCTTTTTGTTTTTTGAATTTCGACATTCATACTTTTAATAATAGTATATAGATTTAGAATTATCTTTATAGATGAGTATACTCGATTAAGTGATTTCTATTTGATATCTTGCAAATTAGAAGTATTAAGTTTGCTTCATCAAATAAATTGATGAAGTTGAGAATTAATTAGACAAAATAATTAAAATTTTGAGAACTCATCGAGGTCGTGAATATCTATTTGACCAATTTAAGAGTCATTGTACAAACGAACTTGTAGATTTTTGGTATTTGAGTCAACTCCAACGTCTAAAAGTCGAGGGTTTGAATCTTGGTTGTAAATTATTTATCTAGAAAAAAAAGTCATTCTAATGAAAAAAAAGAGTCATTATAATGAAAAAAGAATAACAAGACAACTTATGACTCCTAAGATACCACAACAAAATAGTGTAGCAAAATGCAGTAATTAAATATTATTGGACATGGTTAGATCAATGATAGAATTTGTGAATCTTCTTATTAAGTTCTGGGGAGATGCGTTGATGATTGTTGGGGACAAATTGTAAATCTGATTTACAATGGAGTCTGTTGCATATGTTTATGATATTTTCCATAAGTATGACAAATTAGGGTCCTAAAAAAATAAGTATCTTTATAAAATATTTTGAATACTCAAAGGGCTGCACTTTCATTGGTGAGGTAATCGATGAACGAAACACTAAAATCAAATCTAGTGATGCCACTTTTCTAGAAGGTCTTTTTCTACATAATAAGATGAAATTGATGAATCAAAGTGCATCTTTTTGAGTTATAAGAAGAGAATGAAATGTTTGAAAGTCGACGCACAACCAGCTTTGCAAGAAACTCTTATTCCCACTTGAAGCTTGGATAGCGCGCCACCAATATCTTAATCAGTGGGAGAAGTGAGAACAATCCAACTTCGATTGGTAGTAAAAACAATGATAATAATTCTCATTTACATTGGACCAGTCGCTCAAGAATTCCTCAGAAACAATTTGAAATTATGAATGAAGTCTACGTTGTAAATCTACAAGATGAAAAAGAGAACCTAAAACGACAAAAACAGCTTTAGTAATAAAGATGAACAGGAAGTTGCATTCGAAGAGGAAATGGAGACTATGAAATCAAACCAAGAGTGGAGTTCAGTTGATCTCCACCAGCTCGTAAAGCAATCGGGAACAAGTGGCTTCCGAAAAACGAATGAAAGACGAGCGGATCACTTGTGGGTAAATGTTTTACCCAACAAGAGGATATGGACTACAAGAAGACCTTCTCCTCTGTTATTCGGTTTGATTAGTTGATTTTAATGAATCTTGGTCGCCAGCATTGAAATTATGACAGGCATTGTAAGATACTCGGATGTTGTTTAGTCTCTTATTTACTCGTTCACAAAGTTTTTACAGTTTAATTTCCTTCCTTTTTTTGATGTTTCTCGGCAATGCAAACCCGGCCTAGACTCAATCTAGACAAACCAATAGCCTTGTAACAAACCACTACCGCTAAATAATTGAGTGTTTAATTTTCATTAAAAACTAATGTGCGAAAAAGAAAAAAGAAAAAACACGTAGTTCCACACATCCCCAGTTGCAATTTTTGGTTAAATTGAAGCCTTTAGGTGTCATACTGTCATTGATCATTGCGGTCGAGTCTTTATTAGATCAAATCATTGAGATACCAACTGACAAACAAAACTATAAAAATTATTGGAATATCTGAATTTAGTTTCCATCTCCTTTTCGTAGGAAAGCCGAAACAACGATGGTAGAGCCCTTCGAATGGGAGTCTTAACATCGATGGCCATCTGCAGCGAGAGAGAATACTAAAAATATGCAAGAAAATTCAACCAAACTGGAGATTGCCTTGGACCCATAAAACAAATCAGCCCTTTGAATGGGAATCTCATCAGCAATAAATATCAGAAGTTTGTGCCGTTCTTATTAGATTGTTATTACTGTTTGTATAAGCATCACATCTTCATCTTATAAAAATTGGAAGTGAATAAAAAAAGACCCTTTTTATCTGGCACAAGATCACAGCAAAATTGATTTCATGTACAGTTCAAAGAAAATTGCTTCATCAACGCCGCCAACAATGTTGCATATTCTGGCGAAGCAAGATGACCTCTCTACCCATATCCATTTGGCTGACTTACAGCCCTCGCCGACCTCTTCTGCAAGTCTGCGTCATAATGTTGCATCGCGGCCTCTAGACCCTGAAACAGCATGAATTTCCATGATCAAAACCATCAGCAAGGCATAAAAAGAAGATTGATTGAAACAAAAAATGTATTACGGTTGATTTAGTTACTTTATTTCCAGTAAGATATTACTAGTAGGAAAAAAGGCCACATTTGACGTGATGAAGGTGCCAAATTATACTAGAAACAGGCTGGCAAGTCGCCACCATTTACGATTCAAAACCGTGGCTCAAAAATAACACTTGAACCAGCTTCTTAGCGATTGCTCTTTAGTTATGCGTATTCATGCAATTCTACGCCTTATTATATCCATTCAGATGCATACAAAAATTTCAATTTAGATCCATAAAATTAACCATTTTTGGCTCAGTAAATGTCATTCTATAACTAGAAGACAAAATACACTTTTAATTAAAGGACGGAAAGAATTGTTTACCTGTTGCATTGGACGAACAAGGAGTGCAACCTGATGTCGAAGATCTGACTGCACAGATACCTTCATTTTCTGTGATGAAATGAAGCATAAGATATTTAAGGCGTATTGGTAAAGCTCTATCCACATCCCATGTTATAAAACATGACAAACATGCAATGTTCAAAGTCTACAAGCAGTTGGAAGAACAAGTATCAAAGTTTTGGAGAACATCTACCAAAAAGCAAAGTCAAATAGCTAATGAATTTCATTTAGCTACTTTGACAAGTGATAAATCAGTAGCTTTAAATTAAATCTATAAAACTGGGCCAGACATTACAGCTGACACATAATGGATACGATAGTTCACAATAAAAAAAAATTACCTGTAACTCTGAATCAATTTTTGACATTGCACCTTTGAGTTTGCTTACCTGAAAACAGTTGATGAACAATAAAGAAACCAAGACACAATCCAAATAGAATGAGCATAAAATAAAAAAGATTTAGAAAGTTCAGTAAACTTCCAAAGAAGAAAAAACTAAAAGGATTCTTCTGTTGAACTCCAGTTAAAATTTCCACTCAGTACATTATAATCATTGATTTACACTCTTTAATACTTTAATAAAGTGAACTTATGATACCTAGCAGCATAAAACTTCTTCCGTCAAGAATGTGAGAGAGAGACAGATTGACAACTTTAATACTCAACAGCAACAATGATGCCATACATGGATGAAACAATGTTCACATAACCAATTTCTTTGATCCTAATTCTTATGTTTGAATAATATGAACCTTTTAAATCGAAATATCAACTGGTGTTACATTTCCAGAATTCCAAAAAGGGGATACATCCATAATTTTTGACTGGTAGTGACAAAAAAGAACTGCAGTATTACCTTATTGTACAAATATGAGGTAGTGATTGGATATGAGGACCAGTAGTGCTTCAATAACTCCTGAATAGATGCCCAATACTGAAGACAAGATTTCCTTATGAATATGAGATCACTGGAAACTAAACCAAAATACAGAACAATAAACAATAATTCTGATAATAAGAAGAAGATTTGGTTAAATTAGAAATCCCAAGTAAAACATCTCATGCTTAATCAATAAGTACGAAATTGCTGTGTTGTTTCATTTGAGTTTAAGAAGAACAATAACTCTTACGACTGATATCCACTCACCCGCAGCAGTTCCTCTTTAACTGCAGTTGGCAAGCTATCCAAAACACACTCTCTAGGATTCTTCCCCAGATGATATTTTGAACTTGATATATTTTGGGTCAATATGGAAAGAACCTGCACAATATAGTTCACCAAAGTACATCAATTGAAAATAAATTCATCAAAATTTAGCTTTTACATTACAATTACTCAAATATTCTGCAACCTTAAAGGCAACATCTGGTGTCACAATTGGATCAATCAATCCCACGGATTTTATCTGAGAAATGGACCCCCTCACAGAATGACATGCCTCCTGGGCAGTCAAGCTGCACTTCACTGATTCCATTGTCTCTCTAGATGACTTCAGCGCACTAGGTTGCTGAGAATCAAAGTAGTCCTGAGGATCCTGGTTTGGGAATTCAAACGTTAACTTATCTGGATGAACATATACAGAAGAAGCACAATGATGAGAGAATCAGACCTTAATGCACAGTGGTGCTAAAGGAAAATTATTTGATGCTTGAAGGTCCTCAATTTCCATCATTTGGGTAATTCTATTCAATCTCTCTTGATTCCTCTCACTTTCATTGTCAGCTGAATCAAGTCCTGACAATAACGACCAATAAACCAGCAAATATTATGTTCAGCTCAGAAAAGAAAAGGCAAGCTTTATACAAGTACAAATAATCAGCAGCATAAAGGAGTGAATTTTATCTTCCCAACCTCTTTTTGAATGTGCAAGCACCTCTGCTACAGTTTGTGTGTCTCTTAACTGCTCCTCGTCTATAAGATCAGTACAATACAGTTTACATATCACGCAACATAGCTAATTCAAAAGAGAACATACCACATCTGTAATCATTGACTGCACAATTTTAAACAGAAAACAATGTTTTAGAATAGTCCTACCTACATATGTTCCTTCAAGAACAACAGCAGCATGACGATTAAGGTCCTGCAACAAAGTCCTTTGGTATGTTTCCTGCTGTGATTCTGTCACATCCTTGCTACCATCGCGAGCAATCCCATGATCCTTCATTTCAAAAAGAGCTTTAAGTTATTATGTATCATATATGAATAGAACATCCCAATAGAATTGAAAGGTAGACATAAATATGGAACTATAAATATAGACCAAATACAAATTCAATAGTGTCACAGTTTAATATCTAATTAGTGCAAGATGGTGTCTGATTTCAAGAACATAGATATACTTGAATCTTCGCCAAAAAATAGAATTATCCAAAATTTCAATATCTAATGATTAGTCACATTTACCAAATCATCCATCTGACCAAACAAAAAGTACTTGACAATTGGCAAACTAATTCAACCAGAAGCACAAAAGATTTTTATATTGTAGCCAGATTAATAAACAGTAGATTTCTTAGACCCTTAAGACAGGAGCAGAAACAAACACACTAATATGTTTCAGTTTAGTGACAACGTGCTAGATTCTAGCATCCCTTTCCTTCATCCATTAAGTTCTTTATATCGGCGTCTGACCTTAACAAGTCCACTATTCAGGTTGGCTAACAACATAAATGATAAGATGTATTAGTTACTAGTTACTACTGCAACAAATAATTAAAGAATTTGTCAAACACAATTAAACTATACAAATATGACTAAAAATCACCATAGGAGGGAAAAACCTGGTGCAAAAACAATTTGTAACCCAAAACAAAGAATATTTTTGTTGAACTTACTGGAAGATGAGTGTAATCATCCCCTAAATCTGCTTCCATGTCTAGTGTTGGATCAACACGCCTAATCTGGAGAAAGAATAATCAAATGTAGGACTTGAGGATATTCAAGAACTGCTTAGAAGGAGACATGAACATCAAAAAGAAAAAAGGAAAGAGGGGGCATATCTTATAAACATAAACACACAAGACAAGTACCTTCTTACGAGTTTCACTGGCTAAAATATCATCAGGCTTCAGAAAAACAGCAAGCTCCTCATCTTCAGCAGCCTCTGCTATGGCAGCTTGAATGTTTTTTGTTCGCTGAAGGTACTCTGCTCTGCAGTATTTTGTCCAAAAATCCTTATCTGTCATCTGAAATTTTAAAAAAAAATAACACAGAGTTCAGAAAAGAAACTTCAAAATTAACCAAATGAAAATAAACAAGTTTCACAAAAACAAAAATTATACAAATAAAAAATCAAAGCTTGACAGTGGACGAACAGAACTTATCTAGAATACATACAATTCCAAATAACCTCATTACCTTATTAGGAACTAAACTCAGGTAAGCTTGATGAACTGCTGGTTTCTCTGCAAAAATCTAAACATAATTCAACCGTAAAAATCCAAGGAACAGTTTAAGACAGCAAGAGAATAATTCATATAAATTCAAAGACTAATTAATCACAAACAAGATAAGAATAGAGCTTTCTCTAAAAGGTCATAGAATCAAAATGGAATAATGAAAAGATATTGTACCTCACGAACAATCTCTGGTGTCAAATTAAATGTAACCTTGTTTGTCTGCAAAAAAGATGAAAGAAACTATAAGAAAAATTACAAGGTATATTAAAGCTAAGCATTTGAAACATAGTGCTCTAAAACCCAGTAGTTCAATGATTAAGGAATCAAAAAGCAAACAGATAAGCTGATCTTGAGGCAAACAACATATTATCACATTATAGTTCAACGTTATGTTCATATGTAATTTCATTTATACACCCAACTAAAAGAAAGTAAAGAAAGCATGAAGAAATGTTAAACCAATAAAAACAGAAGGCAAACAAAGTGAACTAATAATATCTCATTATTAATGAAAATTTTCAAGAAGCGTCAATGTGCACAATGTATGTGTATGGGTAAACGTGCTCGCACGTGCGCGCGTGTGTGTGTGTGTGAGAGAGAGAGAGAGAGAGCTACATTGTACCCGACCATCAGTCATTGGTTTAGTGTCTGAAAGCATAATGCTTTTAAGACCCACTCTTTGCTTCGGCTTTTTGCTGGAGTCCCCAATCAGCAACTTCTGCAATTAGAATCAGGCAGAAAAAATAGCAATTACATTGTCCTCTATAAAGCATTGTTCTTACAAATGGAACTACAGCTTCCAGCAAATATGTCCTTAGTTAGACAAACCATTGGGGTATGCAGACCAAGAAGTAGCAAGCACAAATACCATCTCAAGTCTACAACATCACAAACAAATTTTGGTACAAATCGTGAACACTAACCTTTCTTGTTGCCCAAAATTCAGCTTCTGACAAGATTCCATCACCCACGAACCCTTTATGAAGCTCTCGCAACTCACTAAGGAGGAAAAATTTTGGTCATGTCAAGTGTAACAGACAGAATATAATCACCCAGAAAAAGGAAAAATTTAGCAACAGCTATCACTATGTTTGGGAGGAAGGTTTTGATGGGATGGAAGGGGAAGGGAAGGGGTTAGGAGAGGTTTTAATTTTTTTACATGTGTTTGGGACGGATGGAAACGTAAGTGAGAGGGGTTATGAGGGGTTACGAAACATTATGGAGTGTTAGATTTTGTATTGGGTTTGAACAGATTTTTAACACTCCAAAATGGAGCATTAGTGAATGTTGAGAGTTTCAAAAGAAAAAAAAACTTTCATTTACAGTCCATTTGTCCCAAACAAGTTAAAGGTTTTTATTAAATATTCCATTCCATTCCAGTCTAGTCCAATTCAATCCAATACTAACACTTCCAATCCATTTCGACCCCCTCTCCCAAACATAGTGTAAGTTGATATAATTAATGCTTAATATTGTGCAGTTATCTTCTATAATTGGACAATCACTACGGAATGGTAGAAGAAGAGCACTTCAACGAGCAATGTATTCCTAATAAAATAGAATATATGAGGTTACTATCCCCCTTTAGAGAAAAATGGAAATGTCCCCAATATAGGCCTACCCTAATTCACCATCTGAATATACAAAATTGCCTACTCCATTAAAAAAAAAAAGATAAACTACTTATTGTTAATCATCATCATTAATCTATTCACCCACCTTTGCTTTTTGTGTTCTTTTTGGTTTAACTTAAACTCAAATTGATATACAGAGGATTTAACGCACTTAAAGACACCACTGTCAGTGTCTTCATGTAAGAACACTGATTTTTCATTTCACATACTCATACAGAAGCTAAATTTGCCACTCTTCAATCCTTGTAGCTGGTCAACAATTTCATGGATTGAATAAGGTAAATTTACCTATTTTCTTGCAGCAATTTCATTCGAAGAAGCAATTCTTCTTTATTAGGTTGATCAGAAGGAACTTCTGGTGTCACTGCAGGCTTTGCTGTGTCCCTGGGTTTTGAAGCATCGGCAAGTTTTGAAAGAGCATTCCCTGATCAAAAGAGAAAAAGGCACCATGAGAACACCCAAAACTCATAAACTTAACGAATGCGTTTCTCCTCCAAATGAAAAAAAAAAAGAAAAGAAAAAGAAAATAATGATTAATGTTATGGTTGCTCTCAAGACATACCAACAAAATCCTTGAAAACGTGCAGGTCATCATAATTTTCAAATTGAAATATGTAACTTAAGTCCTGGAATTACAATAACAGATGAAAAAAGATCGTCATAATAAAATTCTAATATCAAGTATATGTAAGGAACAAAAAGCATTTGCTAGAAGAAAAATGTACTACACCTGATTCGAAGTAATATTAAGCATCGGTGCTTTATTTGATCCCTCCTTAGTGTACTTATGATCTGGTACAGAAAATTTCCAGACACATTGAACAATATTTACCAATTTGCTATAAAACCAAAAAACGAAAGGAATTAGAGTAAGGAAAATTACTCTTGATGAATCTGAGCTCCATGTTAAGCTTGGAAGCTGAGGCTGGGTTATCAGGCCTAAATATCAATTTCTCCATATTCTACACAACCAAAAACTGTTAAAAACCCAATTCACAGTTAAATTCGTTAATTCAAATCAGAAACAACAATGTAGAGAAAAACGTACCAATAAAAGACGACCAGGACTTCCAGGATCCTTCACTGAAGTCTTGTACTTGACTCTCTTCGTCACAGGCCCACTTGACATGCTTACTACAAATCACACATACGCAAGAGTTAAGAATTAACTGATCAATCAATCACTTCTAAAAAACATAAATGAAACGATGATGTTTTAGATTTAAGCATAAATGAAACGATGATGTTTTAGGTTTAAGTATTGAAACTGCAATAGGATCTTGTGAGATATGATAAAAATTGAAGTAATGTGTGGATAAAAGGGATTATCTGCAAAGGGTTTTAGAGGCAGAGACCAGAGAGGCGAAAGATTGAAACTTTAATGTGAATTTTGTGTTTTGAAGGTTGGATCTCTGAAGAAGACGCTTATACTTAAAGGTACAAAAAGGAGCAATGCATTGGATGCTGTGATGACTGATTTTGATCAGCTGAGAGTGCATTTAGATTGACAATGGTGGTGCCATTTCTTTGGAGCACTTGTCACACAAATACCGATGGCGGCTCTTTTTCTTTTGTGGCGAGTCTTGTTTGTTGTTGATTTTTGTTCAGCTTGTATCTGTGCCTAGTGTTCTGAAGATTGGAGGTCTGTCTTCAATCGAACACAATTCCCTCACTCTTCATCGCCATCGATATCACCACCATGGAAGCCTTTCCGAAGCTCCCGTAAGACCTAATTTCTGGGTCTCGTCGTCGTTTAGATTCAGAAGCAAGACATCACGTTCGTGCTTGTCAGTGGGTTTCTCCAGGAGAGAGTGATATTGCAATGAGTTTTAGCATTATGGAAGAAATTTCTGACGGTGATGGAGTTACCGTGGTTTTTATAATAGGCGGCGATTGTTTTGTTCAATAGGGGCGTCGCGGAGTTGGTGATGGAAGGTTTAGAGGCTAAATAGTGATGGTCGGGGATGAAAAAGAGACTTGATTCTTTGTTTTGCGAGGGTGGGTAATTGAAAGAGAGATGAAGCCAAGTTGTACAGAGAGAATGTAGGTGAGTTGCAAATAGGCCCGAGCGTGTATCGGGCGGGATGAATTGGCAAGTCCGGCTCTAACGGAAATAAGGGCCAAGTCGGGCCTGCCATGAGCTACTTTTTCCATTAGTCATTACGCAATATATATATTCCAGAAAGTCTCCAATATTTCTTTCCTATGACAGCTTATGTTTAATATAGATATGCTTTACAATATGTTTTTTATACTTGTATAATTTTTCAAATTTACTGTTATATATTTTTAAATTTACGGTATTTTATTTATATATTGTTGAGATGATGTTGATGTTTTTTTATATTTTCAAATTCAAGGCGTCTTATTTATATTTTATTTGAATATTGTTTATATCTTGTTGATATCTTTTGTCTATATGTTATTTTATATATTGTTGATTTTTTATTTATTTTTTATTTATATATTGTTTATATGTTATTTTCAAATTCAAAGCATCTTATTTATATGTTGTTTGAATGTTCTTTAAATGTTGTTAATAACTTTTATTTATATGTTGTTTTATATGTTATTAATTTTTTATTTATATGTTGGACCTCGGCTTGTGCTCCTCAGGAATTCTACTTCTTCTCTCAGCATCAAAAATGCATGCATCCCATTGGGAAGGAACACATACTGCTTCCAACTCTACTAGGTCTGGTGGCTTTGCCGATAAGGACAACTGTTGTAAAGAGGAAGGATGGATTGAGGTGAAATATGTTGTGGTGTTTGAAGCAGTAGTCATGGTAAGAAGTTGAGATTGGGAGATTACGGGAATGTTTGGGTTACAGGCGAGATGTTCAGAGAGTGGTAGCTTGGTGGTGAGAGATGGAGCCAAAGGCAAGATGGAGTTGGTTGATTTTGGGTTGGAATTTTCCTTTTTTGCTCTCATCATCGCTTGTCAAGCAAAAAGATTCTTTGTTCTGAAGGGAAGGCGAGATGAGGGGGGAGGGAAGGAGAGTTGTTTCACTATCTAGTGCTTCAAAGGAGAATGTGAAACAATCTCATACAAATTCTAGTGATAATGCAAAGGTTTTATCTCTGTTTTTTTGAATTGTTTATTGTTTTATGTTGCTTTTTTTGTTCTTTTATTGATTATAAATCTCTTGTTTTTTGTTTAGTTTGTTTTATTGTTATTTCCAAAAACCAGTTTAAGATTTTGTAATTGTATTGTAGATTTTCTGATATTGATGAAACCATTTTTGTTATAAATTTGGATTAATAGTTGTTGATTATGTTTTGTACTCATTTTGTTTATATTTTGGTTCTATTTTTGTTTTTGGTATGTTGTTGCTTTGTGTTAAAAAGTTGTGTAATTTTCTTGTATAAATTTTGTTTTTATGTTGATCTGTTATTATTGTTGTTTTTCTAATTTTTATTCTTTGATTTTATGCTTTGTTGTTTGTTTCTAGGATTTGAAATATCTAATGGATCTAAAAAGTCATTTTTCTAACCAAGGTTATGTTTAATTACAAGCCTTATGTTGTTGTGATTTTGAAATAATATTTGGATGAAACTCATAGTGGAATGTTAAACGTGTTTGGTTATTGTCTGGATATGGATGTTGTTGTTGGTCAGGCTCAACTTTTGCATTCTTTGATCCTAGGAAGGTTGAATATGATGTTGCTAATAATATTATATATTAATATTACATATGACGATCTCAGATATAAGAAAGAACATTTTTAATTGGTTGAATATAAACAATCATTGCTTGTAAATTATCTTGAACACATAAATTTAAAATATGACAAATATATTGTATATAAAAAAATCGTCCACCAAAATTAGGTTGACAAATATTTTTTAAATCATTAACACAAGTATTGTTATCAAATGAAATTAAAAAAAATTCTATTAACCAACCTATATTCTTCTAAAATATTATGAATTAATCTACAAATATTTAATGCGGAATGAGATTCATCAAAACATTTATATGCTAAAACTCTTTTTTGTAAAATAAAGTTCTCATCAATCCAATGACATGTAATGCCCATATATGAATGCATCAAAGTATGATCACTCCAAATAAACAAATAGAAACATGTATACCATTTGATTGAAAATAATTTACTAATTTTTTTTTTTGTTTTTATACAATTTAAGCAATTTTTTTCTAATCAAATTTCTAGTAATTGGTTTATAAGTCAGTTGACAATGTTCTTTAATCCATTTATTAAATCCTAATTTTTCAAAAAAATAAATGATAAATAATCAACAGCAACCATTTGGGCAAAACACATACTAGATTCATCATGATTATAATGAAATAAACTAGGTTGAGAGGAAAAAGAAGCAAACCCGGTTAGTTGTATTTATCCTTTTGTCATTCCCACTTTTTCTGGATGCTTATTTATTATATGTTTTTGAAATGTTTCATACCCTCCTCCATGTTTGAACGAATACTCCTACAGACAATAATTACAAAAAAAATTAAATTTTTTATCACCATTAGGAATTTTCTTAAAATAAATTTTAAAAATATC